>DWPF01000144.1:0-13954 GCA_018251575.1 Cecropterus bathyllus | reverse complement strand
AAGAAATACGTAAAAATAATATATGTAGTGTAAAATGAATTAATAATTATTTTGTTACATTAATCATTTCCACAACAAAAAAATGATGGTTAACATGTTATTAGGTATATAAAAATATGATATAGATGAGGAAAATACGAAATACTAATTACTGTTTAATAACAAACAACTTGTGGCAATTAAATAGTCGAAAATGTACTTGTTGTAAGGAGAAGAAATCTTTTATAATTGAATATTCCCTATATTTTTAACGAAGATAATAAAAATCTACACGTGAAAGTAACCAAACTATAAAGTAAAGGATGGATAATCAATACGAAATCCAAAAGATAGAGTTGAATGAATGTTGAGTTGAAAAGCATTTAAAGCTATCCACAATATAGAAGATAGTGTCACCTGGGACGACATTCTGACAGGTTACAACAACCACATTAACGTATCAGTAGGAACGTGACCTCGAGACGTGGAAGTCGGATTTCAAACAGTAGCAACTGAAATACAACTGCGAAAGGCGAGCGACGACACCGCGGTAAAAATATCGCGTGCGCTCGGCGTGCGCGGAGCCGCCCATTGCATTCTAATCGATATTCAACATAATACCCCAAAGTAGTAAGTTTTACAAAATGTAAATCAAATCTTAAGGTACAATAGAAAAAAAACTTGTATTAAGTATAATAATGAGAATTATTGGAAACTATTTCATTTCATTTGAAAAAAAAAACAGACTACATAACAGGCGATTGTGAGTTGCAAGCTAACGGGATGGTAAATTATTTATGTAAATAACTTCTACATTTAATGAGTGAGATGCTTAGTATTTTAAAAATCTTGACTTGAAGAAATTCTGAATTAACTGTTTCTGCCATATCTATTTTGGACTAACATGAAACGTCGTAAGAAAATAAATGGAGACATGAACTGACGACAACGCGATGCAGTCTGTGAAAGGAAACATAACACGGTGCATAACGATCCTAATTTCTAAAACATTAACAAAAAAACTGAGATGAATCTTACTATACACAGAAATATGAATTTTACTTGGACCAATGATATCTAAGATCTCATCAGTCATATTCTCTTCTGTAACCAAACATTAAATTTGTAAAATGTAGACGTTTGTGTCATCTTACACTAAGGAATCTTATTTTGGGAAATATTTAGGGTCAAAGACTGATTCTTACAAGTTATTTCAATTTCCTTCCGGCTTCTATTATGTGATGTATATAAGCATCCTTTTCCAGAAAGTAGTTTTTAAAGCTTTCTCATAAGACTATCTCATTGTCATTATAATTTAAATATTTTAAAGTCAATGATGCTTGGAAGCATTGCCTGAAAATCCCATTTATTTGGTTCTAACCATAAATTATTATTCATCGCTAAATATTAATACGAATTTCCAACATGCCCTTCAATAAAAAGTTGAAGTAAAGACGGGATAAGTCCCGTATTTTCTCTAAGAACGTAATAATAGAACAGTAATAATTCTGGTAATTGACAGCAAATATCTCAGTGCAAATCGGGACAAAATCAATAATTGTTGTGTAATAAATTTTAAGTTAAATCACCTTCTAAAGTCTAATAAGGTGCAAGGATTTAAATATAGTGCTATAGAAACAACAGCGGCGGTGGAACACGGGAAGCGGTTCATCTAGCCGCTTGGTCGAAGCTCGCGAAGTGATTTACAAATTGGACCACGTCACATTACATAAATTGCGTCCATTATCAATTGCATCGACTTATTATTTTTTTTAAATCAACCCAATTTCTCGGCATTCGTGGTAAAATGGCTACACGGAACTAACTGATAATAATCGAAGGGATTAAATAAAATTCAAGATAAAAAATAAGAATGCAATAAGTATTGATTATATCAAGTCCACTGAGACGGGTATTTCGGGATATTAAATGAAAATAATAATTCCCCCAAAACCTCCAAAAATATATAATTATAAATTTTGAACTTATTTTTTGACAGTTGAGAATTAACGAAAGATAGAACGTCGTCGATCGTCTTCTCCACCGTCTTTGAAACCCATCTGTCGCGAAATCAATATCACATTATGAAATCTACTGCATATTATTTGCAAAATATGCATGTTCGATCATAAATAAGTTACCATGTTATAAAACTACTTAATATTTACTTATGTCTATTAGAAAAAATGTTAAGAATACTGCATATTATGTTAATATGCACAGTAAGCTTATTTACAATACTCATTTTCGCAAATAGTCGTCAATACGAGTACCAGAATGATCTCGTAGAAAAATATGTACATATACGTATTTACGTATAGTGATGAACATAAACAAGTACGTGTAAGTCCATTATACTTTTGCAGAACTAGCGAAACTTGGCAAAAAAGAAAGTCAGTATTTTGTCACCTATTGTCTGAGTCTCTAACTTGCTAATGAAAATTTATACCGGACTTCTAGTTAATTACGAATTTTGAATAGGCATATAGATATCTTATGCTGGGTTTTCTGTAATTTTTATTTTGTACATTACGCCTGTCATTGACATTGTTGTAGCTTGCATGGGTATTCAAGTGACAAAATACGACTTCGATTGAAATTTTGCACTCAGTGCAATTGGACACTAAAAGAATCTGGCGTGAACATATATAGACGAAATATAAGTATTGGAGTTATTGACAAATGAGTAAATTCAATCCGAGCTAACGTAATAAGCTTCTTAATCAGAGTGAAGAATTACTTAGCATCGAAGAAATGCAAGTTTATTAAGTTCAAATCAGGCAGATATTATATTTACAGCGAGTAGGAATACTCTGGAAGTCTGACACATTTGTTTACTGTGCTGTTGTGATTATCAACATGTAAGTACACGTGAGCATGTTATACGATATCATTCACTTGCACCGGTCATGGTTCCACTTTACGAGATAATTCTGGGACGTTTTTGTATCAAATTTTCATATAGGTGATAGTTATGCCTGTAATGATAAAATTCTAACAAATTATTAAAAGTATAATGATGTGATATTGCTTATTAAAACGATGAAGAAATTTAAATATATAGTACGAGAATTACAATGTACCACGCACGCGGTAGTTAAAAGGTTAAAACGTTGATCCAATTTAAACGTACGCGTTTTAATGTATAGACATGTATAGGGAAAATTCAGATTTTCAGTTAAATATACATATTTACATATATATTTTATCTTTCGTATTGTATGAATAAACATGATACGAATTAAGTCAAATGGCAGATATTCAGAAATTAGATAAAAAAAGCAAGCATATCTTAGTACAATTATATTTGTATATGGCTAAAATGTGGGCTAATTTGAGAAATACTTTTGATATGATAAAAGATACTGCAAAAGATAAAGTTTCGTAAGTGTAAAACTCTGATGTATGGTTTCTTTTTCACATTACTCATGAATATTGTTACAACAATAAATACCTATTACCTTAGCACATTTGTAGCTAAATGATGCGTCAGTTCGAAGGTTATTAATGGTGTATGACGAACTAAAGAAGTATCATTAAATCACTCGCTACTCCAAAATAGAAGTGATTTAAATTAAAATAAACTACGTGAAATCTTATTTTATGTGTAGGTACTTAGAATATATAAAGAGATAATATGATTATATAGGACTGCGGTTTTTTATATAAAATCTCTATCCTATTACTGTGTTTACTTGAACTAAATCTGTACTATGTAACCTGTATCTGTGAAAACCGACTTTGTACTATATTGATAGATATTTTTCAGCCAAATGCCAACAATAATTACAAAACGCCAGCTTCCGTTTCATGAATACGGAAGCACTACTTGAAGTACTTACAACGGAAAAGTCAAAGGCAAACTACTGTTGCCCTTCGAAGATATTGAGTTTCTTCCGCAAATACGGTGGGAATAATGGATATAGCCTTCCACCACTATTATTGGTGTATGACGTAAAAGCAACGAATCGTTTGCTGATTCGCAGTTGCATCAAGACAAACAGCCGCTTCTAATCAAATTATAGATGTTTAGAAATTGCTGACTCACAAGGATTGCTAACTGTGCTAACTGGTACATTTCATCGCATACATTGCAAAGTAACACAATACAAAAACCTACGCATCAGTAATATAACGTTTATAAACGACGAGTAGAACAGTAGGCAAATATTATTACCCAAAATGATATGTACCTCTTTTTGAAAGAGCAATAGAGTATGGACATCGTACATATTATTGCTAATACAATACAATTAACGTACATTTATTTTCAGATAATTAATCTAAAATGATAAAAGTAGAGGAGAGTCCTTAAAAAGAAATTAAAAATGACGATCGGATTGTAGGTACAAAAGAGCGACCAAGAGCGAGGAACAAGGCAAACGGAATTTATGGGAGTCGGAGGCGACGTTTTGGCTGCGGTTCAGCCGTCGCCGCCGAATCAATTCCCGCAATAAAACAATAGACAAGAGGACGTTTTAGAGCCATAGACGCGTTGTTACAGTTACAGGCCTCAACGTCGCCTGTGTTGATGCTAATTTCATCTTGGCAGGGAATGTCTGCACACCGCCGCTGGTCGAGCAGACAATCGCTCGTTATGATGATTGTTCATTAACTTTGATACTTATCACATTCTCATACGAGGTCATTACTACTAAACTTTGGCTATCATATTTGTACCAACCTACCTACATTAAATGAGATATTATTTATCACTTCGATTATTGCTTTTGTAAAAAATAAAAAATAGCATGAAATACTACAAAACCTTTGACGATGATCATGACAATAACTAAATATACGAAAAGTAAACGAAACCTAACTATAGAAACAAATTGTTATTGTACGACTGCTATGTTCAATCAATAATGAACACTATGACGAATAACTAATCTACATGATGTGCAAAAAACTCATTTTCGCCTATCAAATGCAGATCATCATGACAAAACAAAGACGATGATTCTAGCGACACAAGACACAATTTAAATAATAATGTCCGAATGACGTGAAGTGTTCGTGAGTGATTCCCGAGTACCTTCGGGCTGCTATGGGTACATAATGTTCGTGTCGGGAGGCGCGACAGACGCGGGCGAAGTCGCGTGTCCGCCGAGTGTGCCCACCACACCAGAACTCACCACTATCGATCGCTCATTTATAAATGTCACTAGTGGTGTTAACACTGAGCTCACAACACTGCGCTACACAGCGGTCACTGGGTCGGGGCGCGAGCGGGCCGCCGCGGCCCGGCTGGCGAGCCGACCTAAGCGTATTTCTGCTCACCGCCCGCCTTCACTCACCTTCGGGGTGCAGCCTCTGCGGGTCGAACCAAGCATCTGCAATAGAAGGCGGCGCGTTAGCGGGTTAGTCGCGACAGGGAAGAGATAAGCGGGCGAAGCGAAGCCGGCGCCGGAACTTACACGGGTTGAGGACGCTGCAGAGGGAGGGCCCGGAGTCCGCCATGGCTACGTACTTTACGTAATATAAGCTTGGAAGCGGCGGACAGAGCGCGCGCCGCGCCCGACTATCGCGTCGATACTGGCGGCCGCAGCGCAACGCCCTCCCCCCGCACCGCACCCCCAGCGCCGCGCATGCGCCCCCGCGCCACCGCCACCGCGCACCTTCCACTCCTGGCATGCTGCATCATCTCTCCACCACCCTACTTCTCACTTAACATGCGCCGGTGACAGCAGCATCATTGTTTGGTTAAATAGAACCACACGATAGAGATTTGTTAATGTAGGGTTTGGAAAATTAGTCATTATTTAGGACATGCGATCGAATAAGAAGCTTCCAAGTGACATCAAGCGCTTCTGGCTGTAGGTATTAGCTAATATATAAGTGATCGTCAAATACATGTTGGACACATGAGTTCGTTACCCCGGTAATGAACACAGTATATTATTATATTTTTCATATGGATATTTGGTGTTTTGTACTTTAGTGATATTGTTATTCTGTAATTTACTTTATTTTGTAGTTTAGTAATATAATATTATAGGATAGTCGTTTGATAACGAAATATAAATTTCGGCAATAGTAATGCCTTAGTCTGCAATGCGAAATCGCACTTTTAGACGACATCGATCCTTGGGTTAATAGTAGTCATTACCATTAAGTAGATACGCAATTACCATAAAAATTACGTTAACGATTAAGTATTATATCTCATAAATATTTATATGTATATGGCGTCGATTAGTTGCTAATGTAACTTTAATTGAATAAAATCTTTAAATTTATTGAATATCTTCATCATTCGATGCATTTTCTAAGTCCCACGTCTAGACCTACCTAAACTTCCATCAGAAGACACCCTGAGGAGTCCAATTCAGGAATACCAAGACTTTGCTTCCAAATCTCAACATAACATTCATAACTTCACATACGCCACTATTCAAACGTTCGGTAAAATGTTTTATGTAAGTGTAACGTGTTTTCCATATATACTTACTACTGACGTACAGACTACTGATGAGCACATATTGTAAGAATTACGTGCTTGTGATTTAACTGGGCACCAATAAGCAAGGTTGGTCCACGAATGACTCATCTAACTTGTGCTCTGGTAGCCAACCTTGAATGTAAAATTATCACGTGAACATGACAACCATTGTCAAGTTCAAGGCCGCGCGGACCCACAATGACTTCATCCCGTAAAGACAACCAAATGTAAAAAGACCAATCAGACGTGCCTAATTTATACAAATCAGATTCGAACTCACTTTAAACACGAGCAATGAAAGTCGCAAGTATTAAATATTCATATTACTCCGAAGAGCACTTAATTATTACGGATATGTATTATGATTTCAACGCACAGTGCACATGTACAGCAACGTTAGTATCAACTATGTTGGTTAAATAAATGAACTGTAATTTTAAAAACATAGGTCTAATATTTTGGGCATGCCTAAAAACTGTCATATTCTCAAATGATGCTATGGATTTGTTAATCGTTTTTAACCACAAGCCCTCCGACAAGGTTAACAGATGTGATATGCAATGATAAAAACTTCGAATTTTGCAGATCGATATGAACCACGCGCCGCGAAGTTTTTCTAGAACAATGATCATGTAATTCGGAAAGGTGGTCCGAAGTTAAGTCGGTAACAAGTAAAGTCGATTGACTTTACTTGTTACTTTAGACTTAACTCATGTCGAACACGTGAGATAGTAAGAGCTTCATTGTATACTTGTATACTAACATTTATTAATCGATTTAGCAAAGGAAAATAAAACACGTATAACGATCAATATCGGTACGGTAAGGAAATACCCGGCTCATTATGATTAAAATCAAGTAGGTGTCCCTGTTATGGTCACTGTATGACTCATGCGGCACCGTCGCCGTGCCATAGGTAGCATGCCGCACGCATATTGGTCTATTCACAGACAAACACATTCATACATCAAAGACCACGTGTTCTAATGCTATTTGGACACTTTAGGGCACTACTATAATTATGGTTGTTATCAGGCTGAATCTGGGTATTGCTAAGCAAAACAAATTATTTCTTACCCAACAGCAATTTATAAATGAACCAAAAACTGTTTTCATAGGCTAGAAATCGATATGGTCGTGGTGTGCTTCCACGTGGAACGACAGGGTTCAAACAAACTCCTTGTGGTTTTTTGATAGAGATAAAAAACATTCTTCTATATTACATTATGACATAATAGATTGTCGTGAAATAAATCTATTATTGGCTCTAAATACACTTCACGTAATTTATAATAATGATCTGATAAGCATGATATCATAGTAACAAGTACCAACAATGCACCTATCACTAATGTGAGCGGACATGTCAGTGTGTGCATCGGTGACGAGCATCACGGCGACATGGCGCTAAAAATACTGCCCTGAGCGACAGCCCAACGCCAGTGACATCACCACGCACCTGCACCACGCCGACCCACTATCAACAATGTACACCAGGTAATTTTATGGTGTCGATACTTTTAAAAAAGATTTGTTATCTAGTTTCAGTGGCCGGGTGAAACCGAAATTTTCGGAACCGAACATTCAGAGTTAAAGAATAAAAATAAAAAGTGTTAAAACAAGCTCTAACCGCTAAAACTAAATATTTGAACAAAATAATATATATATAGAGTTTATATCATGTAAGGCATTTTTCGTTTATAGTTATAATATTATAGAAGTTATTAATAAAAAGTGGCATAATGAACGACCACGTATAGTCTACGTGGTAACATAATATTTAAAATTAACTACACAGTTAATAAACTTTTGAAAGTTCCATATCTCGAACAAAATTTTTACGTATGATACAACCACCAAGTCATAATTTACCAGAGGCTCTAATACTAGCTAGTTTGTGAGCAAATCATGTAGATAAGTATTTTGTTCAACATTTTGCAAAATATATAACATGAAATGACTAAATGAAAATTACTGCAAAGTTTCAGTATAATCGTAAATGGAATAGACAGCATGTCTAGGTATGTGTAGGGCGACGCGCGTGGATTATCGATCCCGGTTGCGGCGCCCCTCCCCCACGTCCCCTTTGCCCCAGAGGCCTAGCCTTTATTACTTCAACGTCTGGCTTTTTCCGGAAAATCCAGAACTTCGCAGTAGGGACTTAATAATGCAAGAGCCTACGCCATTTAGAGTACTTACTTTGAAGGAGTAGACTCATACGAATACATGAAGCTTTCCTCAGTTAAAGTAGTTATCTAACAAATTTGGAATTAACTTTAGTGTGTTCGAACTTGAACTAATACACTCCAATTACACTCATCCGATTTTCCGCTTTTCATCATTTGCCTTAACTTTCAAGCAATCTTATGAAGAAATCTCTTCAAGTATAAAAATGTATCAATCCAAAACTGGACAGCGTGATGGACCTGTGGACTGATTTTTTCTCGTTCTCATAGAACACACGAGTCTATATACGACAGTAAATGATCGGTAATGAAAAAATCAAATACTCGTAGTATAGGTATGTATAAGATTCTCGAATAATCATTGAGGTAACATAATATAAACAAACACACCACGTTACGAATACAAATTACTATAATAATTAATGTCTCCATAATTTAGTTGTTTAATTATTTTGTAATTATTTAAAACGCAGTATCATTTTGTGAAAGTAGTAAAACGAGTATCATCAAGTTATACAAAAACAGTAACTAAGTAAGAACGAAGTAAGTAAAACAGTAACTAGCTAAAATTAAGACACGAGATAGCACAAAGGGGTTAGATGATTTTTGCGGAACAGAAGAACTGGGTCAAGCGTATAGGTCCCACAGGCAACAGTAACTTTTCCAATGGGTCATCTCAATTCTCCACCCTGCCACCACTGATGACTAAGTTAAGATGCTAACGAAGCAAGTTCTCACGCTCTTGACATAGTTATTAAAAGCTATACAACTAAAAAGACTTAATTAGATCAAAACGGAGTCCATATTATAAAATACTGTCTAAGTTTAATTGTCATACCTGCATGTGTACCTATGTCATAGATATGCTTAGTATTTTTGCATTTACTTATACTAAGGCCGTTGAAGTCGAATACAACATTACTGAATAAAAAGGAAACGATATTACATTACCCTATAAAATTACATAGTACAATTACTTTATTTAAAATACGCATACAAATAAAAGAACCTTGATTGTCTATCATTAGTTAAAAATGCCTGTTATTGTCTTTATTCATATAATTATCACTAATTCATATAAAAATAATAATTTTTTTGTCAGTCCGCCTGAGCAAAATTTTACGGAATTTGCACCCAAAGCTTGGGGACCTTTACAAGGAGTGACACAGGTTACTTCATATTCCAAAAATACCTGTTCTAACATCGTAATCGAAAACTGTATGAGGAAGTGCAAGATCAAGAAATTGCGCGCGAAAAGTCTATACGTTTGAATAATTTTATTTCGTTTTGTACCAATGAACATCGGCAGAGGAAATAAGATCACTGTACTGACGTAATAGTTCAAAATTTCTAAATAGTAATATAGGCGTGAAACGCGAAATTCGTAAATTTATAACAGGAACGTGACTTCATAGCGACCGACACCAGAAAGCAGCGTGATAAAAATTTCCTCGCCGCAATCCATAAGCAATATGCAGACAAACCCGCTAACTACGTTATCCGTCACCATTTAAATATTTTTCAATATCTCTAAAAAAAAACCTCAACATTTTCAGACTTACTTGTGATAGTTTCGTCTCTTGATGCCATGTTGACTTAACAAATCCACTAGCAAAATCACTGATCCGGATAGTCTTTTGAATTTATATTCACTGTACGATTTGGAACTGCACGAGTAGCAGAGGGAATTACTGACGGAGTGGTCGACGTGAGCTCGCCACAGAGGATTTCTCACTTGTGAGCGGGCAACGCTTGAGAACTGCTGCTAAAATTAGCCGCCGTACTTGTGTACGTAACGACGTCACAGTAAACGCCGCCGGCGACGCTGAAGCCATACCACACCGAATGCTACATTTTGACTTAAATTTTGAATGGAACTATCTAATTTCCCGGAATGTTGTTGACTTTCGACATCATGACTATTCATGAAAATAAATCTAGGGTAAAAAAATAATAATTTTACATGGAAAATGTAATGTGATGTGTTGAGAGAGTACGGCTTAATTTAACATCCATATTGTTCGCTCTCACTAGAGATAACAGTGCAATCCTGATAAGATAACGACGACATGTTTGGTAGTTATCTTATTTCCTGCAAAATTACTGTAGTTGACAAAAATATTGGGAAATATCGAACCGAAATATTCATCAAAACAAAGCTAAATATTCATTTATTCCGATGTCAACCGATGTAAGAGACTAAAATATTACGTACTTACTGTTATTGCAAATAAAGGAGTCTGCATTTATATCGGTGACTCACAATTGGTACATTCGAGAGAATCGATTTTTGCAGTAGCTTTAACTACAATTTTATATCAGTATATTGTTGAATTATAGTAGCTAAAAACGGCACTATTTCCTTACACTCTCTATACTATCCTATGCTTATTTTATTTTTATCGTTCCGAAATACCTACTAAAATGCATTTTCGTGTGCCATATTAGACTTCCATGTCACTTGTTATATTTGAAATTATCTTAAAAACTGCTACTTTAAAATAAACATTTTAAGTTCCTTGTGGGAATTCGCAAGTAGCGACCGGACATCCTTTCCTTCTGCGTATAGTGAACGGCGGCAATGCGGCGTGGGCTTTCAGCGGGTGCCGTTAGCCCGTCTCTCGCTGCATCGGTCAACGCTCTTGCCGCTCCGCCACCTCTGCAGCTGGCCTCCCTTGCCTCCGCGACCCACCCCACCCCCCACAACTCAAAATCTTTTAACATGTAAATGTAGATTTGAAATCACGTCGAGGTAAATTTTAAAAACACCTTGATTAGAACACATCACATGAGATTATGAAGGTAACATATATAATTTAATCAGAGCAAAAGTGAGAGACTACTTGTGCCCGCTCGCATGTAACTCATAAGGATTTCCTTGGAAAAGATGTAATTTTAGCCAACTGTATGTTAAATAATGCAGCGTTTAGATAATGCGAAGAACCTAGGTACTGAGAATACCTACAATGTTTTGTATTGAGAGACTAGACCCTGGTCACCTGCACGATACCTACTTCACGCTTGAAGGCGTTTAAAACTCGCCTTGAAACCAGGTTGCGATCTCATTGTTTCGTTGCACAAAAAAACTTGCAGCCGCCGTGACTCCATGTCGAAAACGAACGATGAAATAACATTGTAACTATACTGATAACGATGGTTTTATCTCATTTGTGTCTACTCCTTTTTAATTATTTTCTATAAATACCTTACGCCTGTGTATTACAAATATTGTTTCTGATCTACCTTTCATTATAGTAGAGACTGAAGTGACAGTCTGGATCTAGAAGTTAGATGTGACGTAATAAGTAAGTAATGCGCATTGTTACACATTTTCAAATGACTAATTCTTAAATATTAAATACTTTGAAGGAGCTTACCGAGTCCCATCTGGCAGAAGATAACTTCAGCTTCGATGACGTGTGCAGTGGGGGCGCGCGACGGCTCGGGCTGCTCCTTGGGCTGCGGCGGCTCCGGCTTCGGCTGCACCGGTTCGGGTTTGGGCTGAAGCACCGGCTCAGGCTTCGGTTCCGGCTGCTTTAATTCCGTCACAATATCACGAATCGCTTCAGGCTGCTTCTCGATGACGGGCTCCGGCTGCTTCTCGATTAAAGGTTCGGGTGCCGCTTTGACTGTCGGGGCTGGAGCCATCACGGGCGTAGGATCTGGAATAACAGGCGCCGGTGGCTCGGATGTCGGGGCGCTCGGTCTCGGGGGCTCCGGTCGGTGCAGCGGCGACTCGCCGGCCGTGTCCGCGTCGGACTCGCTGTCGGTGAATTTATCGGCCAGGTGATCGCCCAGCTTGTCATTGACGGAAGGCGCTCGTGGAGTGTCGACGAATTCGTCCCGTTCCATGTCCAGGAAGCTCTGAGAGGCGGTGCGAGCATTATGGTGCGGCGACTCTCCGGCTTCACGTTTACCTTCACGGTCCAGATGCTCGAAGTCATCCGTCGAATCCTGATCGCGTTTCATCGCCGGCTGTGGGGCCAAGATTTCGGTCGGCACATTATCACCGCTCGCGAGCCCTCCTAGTAAGTCCGCGTTTTCCATTTTAAGATAAAATTTTAATTGGCAATATGAAAATAAAGACTAGAAAGTGATCGATAGTGGGTGCGGTAGCGCGAAAGCTACGATGTGTGCGGAGAGGGTCCTGTCGTGCCTCCTCGCCGTGTCGAACTGAGGTCTGCGCGCCGCTCGCTCGCCGGCTGCACGACGTCACTCACCACGAGAAACGGTATTACTCATCGCATACAAATCGAGTCTACCGATAGTGACGATATGCAGCGGGGAAGCTCTTTAGCCGGTAAACAATGATCAAATTAAAATATGAAATAAAGTAATCGTTGTATTGTAAAAAGTTGGTAAATATTAAAATTATATTTAATCAATGACATAAGTGTTCACAAAGAAATTGCCTAGTATAGTCTTGTACAAACCGTCTGATATTGACTTAATTTTGTGTCCTGTTTTATCGACGCGCGCAATTATGCGCTGCTGCGCGACACGGTACAGACAACTTATGAAATATTATGAATAATGTTCCTTCAATTCGTTCAAACATTGAAATTAATGTCTCGTAATGAATGCTTTTATTTACTTGTGCATTGTTAGCTACGAATATATTTTACGAGGTTAATCCATATTTTTTTATTAAAAATGATATTTTATCTATTTATGGCAAATACACAAAAGTTAAGTAGTTCCACTTTCACGTATAATAATTACCAAAGTATGTATAAAATAATCTTTATTAATTTTAATAATGTCAAAGCTGCAATAAAATATAAGTTACTCTAAGAGTTGAAGTTTCTGAACGCAATGTTTGCCAGAATTTAAACAATTATCGGTAATGACACTGACATTTAGTCGTCTAAAAATAGTAAATTATTGTGGCGCAAAATTATATATTTACCTCTACTACCTCTACTCTATATTGTACTCTATATTGTATCTGTAACTATTATAATATTATACTATATTGTATCACCAAACTTAAGGAAATATAAATACCGCATACCATAGGATTTATAATAATTCACTACTCTTTGGCGTTAGGTGATAAACTTTGTGACTTAACACTTTAATATCGATAAAAATATTGTAGTACTAAATTACTAAAGTAGTATCGATACAAGTTATGCTTCTTATACGAAACGCTAGGTGAGATTAAGGGCGTTCTATTGAGGTCAAAATTTTATTGCTTTGATCTCTTCAACAACATTTTTATTTATTCCTAACTCTATTGTATATTTACATGTAAGAGAGGAGTATGTTTTTTAATGAAATAATGGCCTGCAGTTTCTGTAGAAGCTTTTGTATCGCCGCACCATATATATTATACAGCCAT
>DWPF01000143.1:0-13964 GCA_018251575.1 Cecropterus bathyllus | reverse complement strand
TCTTCGTATCCAATCAGAAAACCGACCAGGTACGTGGAGTTCTTGGTTATCTTTTTGGAGCTTTTCCTTTAATACGTCGGTTCACTCTGAGACGAAATTTACGCCATTTGAACTTGTATATGGTAGGAAATGTTCCCACAGGAGTTAAATGCAGTCCATCTGATGATAAGTGATCACTTCCGCCTATGGACATCTGTTGACAACTTCATATAGAACAGGGGTTTTTACAGATGGTTTGCTTGTAGATGTCCATGGGCGGCAGAGACCTCTTACCAGGGAGACTGCATGCTCGTTTGCTACTTCGACCGTATATGAAGAAAATATAAACAAAAATGGTTGACTCTACCACTAAACCTAAACCTAGGTATTATAAAACAATAATTATTAATTATTAATATTAAAAGTAACATGACTTATTAACTTTTATGTGTTGTAAGTTTGGATATGACCAGCGACTTACGTGATATTTATTTTAAGCTTAAAAATCTTAAAGAAAATTTGTATAAGTTGAGCTATAGGAGAAGAACATCCGAATTACTTAATAAAAAATTAGAAGAAGCTTCCTTAATTTTTGCAGAGTTTTTATCATTAAATAATAATATTAAAGAGCAGATCTGTAAAAAGAAACTGTCTGGTCAAACTTTACTTGATATTCAATCGTATTGCGATAGCATTAAGGACTTATATTCATTAATTGAAATTTTTTGTTCAAAATCATATACAAGTTCAAATTTCGAAATTGAATCGAAGAGTGAAATCATGGATACTTTTGATTTGAAGGTTGCCCTTACCCTCTTGCCCTGTATGAACAATGAGGAATCCACTACAAAACAACTCATCGATAACATAGAATATTACGATTCTATATTAAATTCGGACGCTAAACCTAAATTAATTTCTTTTGTTTTAAAGAGCAGATTGTCGCAGATGGCCAAACTGAAACTTCTTCCATCATATGCCTCCGTTCAGGATCTTTTACAGGACATGAAAAAGGAGCTGTTACCAAAAAAATCTGCTACTACCATCCAGTTCCCAATGCAGAACATTCGTCAAGGTGAAGACTCTACCGACGAATACGGTAAGAAATTAGCTGAGATGTTTACAAATTTAACAATTGCGCAGTCTGAAGGAAATCCTGATGCTTTCAAAATTTTGAGAAAATTAAACGAAAACCAAGCGATAAAACGATTTTCCGATGGGTTGCGCAATCGTCGGATAAGTACAATTATTGCAGCGCGGAACTACGAGTCATTGAAAGATGCTATCCAAGGAGCAATGGATCAAGAAACAACGTCTTCATCAAGCTCAGCTGATTTATTTTCATATAATCACCGTAAAAAATTATACAATTTCAGTAACCGGGGACGTGCTTCATTTACTCGGACGGTGTACCCGACATCTTACTACAACCGAGGTCAGCGGACTTTTCGGCCTCAAGGACATGGAGCATACTGTGGGACACCGAGTACCAGCCGGGGCCAGTACCAATCGACCGGTACGAGGTATAATCGAGGATTTCGAGGTAAGTCCAATTATTTTCGTGGAAACGTAAGGAGCCGTAACCCTAACCGTCATAACGTTGTTAACATAATAAACGAATCAGTTCCCCAAAAGGATCAAAAAAATTTTGAAATTCCGAATGAGTTTTTTCGTGAACAATAATGCAATTTTTACATGCGATAATACTTGCTCAATAAATTTACACGTGGACGACAAAGAACATTCTTGGTTAGTTGATACCGGAGCGTCAATTTCAGCCTTGAAGTTGAGCGTCGCGTTAGAATTGCGAGTTCCCATACATAAAAGTAGCTTAGTCATCAACGGAATCGGCGGAAAACTTAATGCAATCGGTTTTGTTTATTTAAATATTCTAGAATGTGGTCAAAACTTTAGTCATAAATTTTACGTTTTTAAAGGTTTGCCATGTAAATATGATGGAATTCTGGGAAAAAAATTTCTTTCTACTTATAACGCGACATTGAATTTTCGGAAGAATACGTTAACATTATTTTCCAATAAAAATGTAAAAGTTATTTTGCCCTTATTAGTAAACAAACAATCATTTTTTATTCCGGCTAGATCAGAAAGTTTACACTTTGTTTGCACTAATCAAACGGAAGATTTTTTAGTATGTGCTGCTCAGTTAGAAGAAGGAATTTTTGTAGCAAGTACGTTAGTTCGACCCCGTTATGGTAAAATACCGATTCAAATTTTAAACACTACGGAAAATGACATTACACTTGATAAGCTCTCATTAAATATACACAAAGTTACTAACTATAATATTTGTACCTTCGATAAATGTGATTCGTTAGATCAAAACCGTGTAAAAACTTTACTTTCAAGATTGCAACTACAAACACTTAACATCGAGGAACGCGTTACTATTCAAAATTTATGTGCTAAATTTTCGGATATTTTTTTATTTACCAGGTGACAAACTGACAACTACTGACATCTATACACACAGTATTTCTTTAAAACCTAATGTTAACCCTGTATATATCAAACCATATAGATTACCACACGCTCAGAAAAATGAAATTCAGAAACAATTAAATCAAATGTTAGATGAAGGCATTATAGAGAAATGTACAAGTGAATGGTCGAGCCCGATCTTACTTGTCCCTAAGAATGTTGTCGATTATCGAAAACTGAATAATTGTATTTGTGAGGATAAATATCCTCTTCCCAACATAACTGAGATTTTAGATTCTCTCTCGGGGTGTGTTTATTTTAGTCATTTGGACATGAAAAATGGCTACTATCAGTGTGACCTTGAACCCGATAGTAGAAAGTATACTGCGTTCTGTTCAGGCCAGTATCAAATGACACGTATGCCAATGGGTCTCAAAACAAGCCCCAATGCATTTTCTAGATTAATGAATATTGCTGTCAGGACTTACATATGAATAGTGCTTAATTTATTTAGATGATTTAATTATTTTTGGCCGTAATCTTGAAAATCATAATAAAAATCTAATGGAAGTCTTCACAAGGTTAAGAAAAGTTAACCTCAAATTAAATCCAGAAAAATGTGAATTTTTAAAAAAAGAAATTCTATATTTAGGACATGTTGTATCGAGCGAAGGCGTGTTACCTGATCCCGAAAAAATGATTGCTATAAAAAATTACCCAGTTCCTAAAAATTCTGATGAATTAAAGAGGTTTGTTGCATTTGCTAATTATTACAGAAAATTTATTTGTAACTTCGCAAAAATAGCCTATCCTTTAAATTATTTGTCACGTAAAAATGTACCTTTTGTTTGGGACACAAACTGTCAAAAATCTTTTGAATTATTAAAAGAACACATAAGTTCCCCCCCTGTTCTACAATATCCCAATTTTTCCGAAAATAATACATTCATTCTTCAAACCGACGCATCAGGCTACTCATTAGGAGCAGTCTTGAGCAACGGAGATAACAGACCAGTTGCATTTGCAAGTAGAAGCTTAAAAAATCAGAGCAAAACTATGCAACTATTGAAAAAGAGCTTCTTGCTATAGTATGGGCGATAAAACATTTTCGACCCTACTTATACGGACGTACTTTTATTATCAGAACCGATCACAAACCTCTTATTTATTTATTTAGCATGAAAGACCCTTCAAGTCGCTTACTTAAATTAAGATTATTGCTAGAGGAATATAACTTTCATGTAGAATACGTAAAAGGATCAGATAATACGCCTGCCGACGCTATGTCTCGCATTCGCATAACTTCTAGCGAATTAAAAGAAATGAATGATGCAATAAATGTAATGACGCGAAGTAAATGTAAACAGAGATTGCTGCATTCTCCGGAAACTATTGTTTCTCAGGATGATCGGCCTGTACAACCGAAAATCGTGGAGACACATAGTAAACCGAGTGAATCAGTGGAATTAAAAATGATAAATAAATGCGAGTTAGTACGTTATAGAAAAACGCAAGATATAAATAAAGAAAATGAAAGATTTCTGTATATTGCAAGTAAAAAGATTATTTATTTTAAAAATCTAGACACTTTATCACATATCTCGCCAAGCGAATTTGTGAAAGATCTAGAAAAATTTTGCAATATGATAAACGTCGACGTAATATATATATTAAAAAATAAAAATAATAATAAATTTATAGAGAAATTATTAAAAGTGATTAAGGATCCTAAATGTACATCAAAAGTAAGTTTTTGTATATTAAAGGACATAAGAGTAGACAATAATGACAAAAAAAGGTTATACTCAATGACTTCCATCTCTTGCCCAGCAGTGGCCATGCAGGCATGAGAAGGATGTACAATAACGTGAAAAAATATTATTTTTGGCCAGGTATGGAAAATGATATCAGGCAATTTGTTAGGAAATGTGAGAAATGTCAAAAATGTAAATATTCTATTCCGTCAAGGAGCCGATGGTTATTACAACAACAGCGAATTATGCGTTTGAAAAAGTTTTTCTTGACGTGGTAGGACCTCTTGAAAAGGACAATGATAATTACTCGTACATTTTGACATTACAGTGCGAATTAAGTAAATATGTGGAAGTGTATACTTTAGTTTCCAAGAAAAGTGACGAAGTAGCTAGAGCTTTCGTAAATAACTTTATTCTTAGGTATGGAGTACCATGCCAAATTGCTACGGACAAAGGCACAGAGTTTCTGTCAACAACATTCCAGGAGGTATGTAAGTTATTAAATATAAAGCAATTAAACTCCACTGCATACCATCACCAGAGCATCGGATCGCTGGAGAACACTCACAAGCACCTTGCTGCTTTTCTTCGTATCCAATCAGAAAACCGACCAGGTACGTGGAGTTCTTGGTTATCTTTTTGGAGCTTTTCCTTTAATACGTTGGTTTACTCTGAGACGAAATTTACGCCATTTGAACTTGTATATGGTAGGAAATGTCCCCTCCCTGAAAATTTATTAGGTGAAACCGTTCAACCGCTTTACAATCATGATAATTATCCTTGTGAGTTGAGATATCGTATACAATCGTCACAAAATGACGCCAGAAAAAATTTACTTGTAAGTAAAATTAAGAGAAAATATAAATACGATAGTTATCTTAATCCTATAACATATAAGCCTAATGACTATGTTTTAATTAGAATGAAGTTGGTAGTAACTTAGATAACGTTTATATGGGCCCATTCAAAGTTTTAAAAGATGTTTCCCCTAATTTAGAAATAGATATGAATGGTAAACCTGTCTTAGTCCATAAGAATAGAACAAAATTGTATGTTCAATAATTTAGTCTTGTCGGTGTACCTACGCACTTAATATTGTTTTAAGTATTAAAACAAAAATTAAAGATTGTTGTTTAATTTTTTTATTACTTTACCGCAGTAGGTGTAAGGAGTTATGTATAAGTTACGATGCATGTTAGTGTGTAACTTTCTTTCATTTAAAAACATGTTTTGATGCTTAATAAAGGCAGTATTTACTCAGA
Source organism: Cecropterus bathyllus (assembly GCA_018251575.1). Classification (NCBI taxonomy): domain Eukaryota; kingdom Metazoa; phylum Arthropoda; class Insecta; order Lepidoptera; family Hesperiidae; genus Cecropterus; species Cecropterus bathyllus. The sequence continues at coordinate 8,530 of DWPF01000143.1, read as the reverse complement.
CACTGTTTTGTTTGATTGTCTCCGACCGCCCTCTTCACAGCGGATGATTCCCAAGGGTAATCATCACAGTCTATGGCGCTTGATGCCAGAGGCATTACAGAATTTTTGTTTGACGCCAGGCACTAAAGATTACTACAAAGACCTCCGCACGGAATCGGTTAAAGTAATAGTCTTAGATTATCTGAAAAACAAATATGATTAAGAAGGGCACAAGGATCAACTCACGCTACATTGTACAAAAAACATAAGAAGAAACGAATTTAAAGAGTACTACCACAATTTGGAGATTTCTATCCAAAACGTACCACTTAACTATATTATTAATTATGACGAAACTAACGTCTCTGAAGATTCCAGGTCAATTACATCAATCTATTGATGTGGCGCTTAATTTCCATTGTATAATGCAGAACATTTATGATACGAGTGGTGTTAAAATGGTTCAGAATGTGTACGATACAATCGGTCCAAGTGCGGCTGGTTCGATTTGGTAATTTTCCACGACTGGTTTCAAAACATGACTATCTCGTCGGCTATCCAGCTCGAAGGAGAGAAAGTAATCATAGGCGACAATTTGTCCAGTCACCTCTACACTGATGTGACTGAGTTATGCGAAGAACATCAAATTAGATTTGTGTTTCTTCCTCCAAGATCAACGCACTTGACACGACCTTTAGGAGTCGCATTTCTTGCTCCTTTAAAGAAATCATGGAGGCGTATTCTTTTGAAATACAAGTTTGAACACCATAAGCAGGTGTCGTAAAGACAATAAATAAAAGTAATTTTCCACTTTACTTACGCTCATTTAAAATTTTGATTCTTGTCAGGAAGCATTAAAACCGTTATATTCGTCAGGAGTTTTTACAATTATTTTCGGTATTACTTAAAGAATATGCTATAAAAATTTGAGAATGCCTAAAATATATTTTTTGCGTATGATAAAATCATTTTGAAAGAGTTTGAATTGGAAGAGTCAGGATATACTTCAAAACCAATAAAACAGTCAGGCATTATTATTTCTGTATTATTTAAACCTAAAAGAAGATATTAAAATTAAATTCAAGTTGCCTAAAACATATTTGTTGAGTAATTTTTCATTACTAATGTCGCATACTGCACAGCAGTGACATAACCCCAAATGCTCAAGCTGACTCAAGGTTCCAGATTAGCATATTGATAAAATATATTGTTTTTATGTTTTCAACGTGCCTAAAGGATGTTCCCTAAAGGTTCCTTCCCTAGGGGTATAAGCACGGAATCGTTAAATAAGGATGGAATGGTAATGTGGGCGTGGCAAGCGCGCCACAATTATGATTCGAAAATCATAACTCGACCGATTCATTCAGTCACCGCGTTTAGTGCGCTTCGGATTACCTCGTAGAACAGAGCTCTGCTTTAAAATGCCGTGTTGTGCTATTATAACCTGTAAGACAAAAAGTCAGACCGCAAGTATACAGCGAGGAGGTATATCTTTCCATCGGTAAGTCGAAAATAACATTTAATTACAATTTGATTAGTAAAAACGTAAAAATATTCTAGTTATTATGAAATTCCAAACATTAACAACATTATTGCAACAAGTTACAAATAATGTACATTGCTCGATGTGTTCTCGCTTAGTCAACGCAATGACCAAGTCCGCTTACAATGTACTGCATGCGTTGCATCTCTACACTTCAACCATTGACGTTTCGTCCTTTGCTCTGATTGGCCGTGATGCACGATATCGATAGTGAGTGAACCTGTGGTTAAATAAAATCATCGATGGAATTCTCGAATAATTTATATTAACGTTTGACAAAGATAATTTCTGAATTATTTAATTATAGTATATTTTTAGTTAGACGTATAATGAGTAAATTAAATGTTATATTACATCCTTGAACGAATGTGACCGAATGACATTTATTTATCGAATGATATTTATATGTGAAATAAATATTACATTTTAGGTTTCCTAAAGAACCTAACACCAGAGGTCAATGGATTGACGTGACAGGTAGAGGAAACTGGATGCCGACAAAGACGAGTACTATTTGCTCTAAACACTTTAGTGAAAATGATTTTATCATTAAAAAATCAGGATATAGGTACTTAAAACCAGGGGCTATACCAACAGAACAAATTGTTCAGATTTGTTCAAGTTCTTTGGTAGGTTTTGTTAAAATATATTACTAACTTGTAGGGACTATGTTTCATATTTCATGTTCTATCCCTATTTATTATCTCTTACATAATGAACACATCTGATCCCTGCATTCAAAATGAAAGGATCATCAGGTTTTATTTTATTTGATTGTTCATTTTAATGAAAAATATTTCGAATACGTATGGAATCTTATAATAATTACAGTAGATTAATATCACACTCTGGTAAATCATTATTAAGCAAGCATCCAGCTCTATAAAAATAATTCAATTTTGAATTTATTTTTCTACTGTGTAAGTGTACGTGGCATGTTAAGACTTTTGCATTATTTTTCAGACAACTAATTCTTGCAATGCTATACTCAATAAGCCCAGTTATGATGCTATATCCACCAGTGTGAAAAATTGCGAAGGCGCTCGGGTAACCTAATACTTACATGTTATCTTGAATTATAATAGCTCTTATAAAGTCTGCATTTCAAGATATTTTATGCTATTTATAATTTTAGGATTTACAAGCACAGGCTTCATCTTCAACTTTGCTGACCTTGACACCAAAAAAAGACAAATCTTTTAAAAGAAAAAACATTGAAGTAAGTAAATTTATTTATACCTTTAAAGTTTGGTCAAGAATCGTTTCATAGTTGTTTTTAGGGTTCCATACCAAAATGGTAAAAAGGAACCCTTATGGTGAGACTCAGTCCGTCTGTCTGTCTGTCTGTCTGTCACAGCTGGATATCTCAAGACTTACTAATGCTACCAACTATTTTGCAAATAAGAAAGAAATAAAAATATATGTATTTTTATTGCAAAAGGCAATTAAAGGGGTCTTGAAAATTTAAAGTGGGACTACTAGGGCATGTGGGGTATCATATGAAAGAGCGCTGTTTGTACACTTTCAAACATTTTTTTCTTTTTTTAGGCCGCATAGTTTTGTAAAAAAAAATATCGTTTCCCCCCTTATCTCCGAAGTTTGCATAGATAAAAATTTGAAATTATTATATGTGATAGAAATTTATGTAAAGATTACAGGAAAAATAAAAAGATGTCTCTAAATAGCATACTTTTTCAGAAATCATCAATTTATATACTTGACTTGACTTTTTTTAATTGTAGGAAAACTTAATGTCATCTTCAAATGCAAGTACTCCTAGGAAAAGAAAGCTACAAAAGATAATCATCAACAAAGAATGTCTTATTAAGAAACAGAGGTTGAAGATAAGAAGAATACAGGCACAAAACCGAAGACTGAAAAAAAAAATTAATAAAATGCAAGATGTTTTAAATGATCTTCAAGAAAAATTTTCATTGCAGGACGAAGATATATCTGTTCTTAAAAATATTAATGTAAAGGTATGTTTTGTATTGGAATTGGCCTTATAAAAATAGCAGAGATAATAAAGATTTATTATTTTAATTTTATTCACAGGTACAAGAACTAACAAATCGTATGATCGCAAAAAATACTGGTGGTGGGCCATCTAAGCAAAAATATAGTCCAGCTCTGCGTAGTTTTGCGCTAACACTTAACTATTATTCGCCAAAGGCTTATGAGTACGTACGCAAAACTTTTGATACTTGCCTCCCGGATCGTCGTACGCTCCGAAAATGGTACCAAAATATGGGAGGTGATCCTGGTTTTACTGCAGAATCCATAGAGGCGTTAAAAATAAAAGTGAAAAGCACCAAATATCCCATTATTGCAACCCTTTCCTTGGATGAAATGGCTATACGCCGTCGTATAGAATGGGATGGAAAAAAAATACTTGGACATGTTGATATTGGCAGTGGCATCGAAGGAGACCACGTAGGAATAGCCAAAGAGGCTCTGGTATTTCTAGTGGTAGGCATAAATTGTAATTTTAAGGTTCCCGTTGGATATTTCTTAGTTGACGGAATTAACGGAAGACAACGCGCAGACTTAATTATACAATGTTTGGAACTTATAGCAGAAACAGGTATACAAATAATTTCCCTGACTTTTGATGGATGCGCTGCAAATATAGCAATGGCAGAATGCTTAAACTGCTCAATCAAAGATAAAAAAATTTCTTTTCCACACCCGTCAACAAATAATCCAGTAGTTGTAGTGCTAGACCCATCACACATGATAAAATTAATACGTAATGCTTTTCAATGCTATAACACATTTTTAGATAAAGACGGTAATACCATAGAATGGCGATTTTTGGAGCAATTAAATAACCTTCAAATGAAGGAGAGCTTTCATTTAGCGAACAAGCTTCGTTACCATCATGTTCATTTTCAAAATAATAAGATGAAAGTTAAGCTTGCGACGCAATTGTTCAGCCTAAGTGTAGCAGACGCTATAGACTTTTGTCGTGACCAATTAAATCTGCCTTCGTTCAAAAATAGTGAAAGCACAACATTTTTTTTGAGGATTATCAATAACATGTTTGACATTTTTAATTCCCGAAACACATATGAATATAACTTCAAAAAAGCTCTAACAGAAGCCAACGCTGCAATGCTACTTAACTATCTAGACATGGCGACGACGTACCTATCCGAGTTGAGAACAGAAGAGGGAACTCTTTTGACAAAAAGTTTACGTAAGACTGGTTTCAATGGTTTTATTGGATGTGCTGAAGCTGTTAAACATTTTTATGAAACGTTAATTCGTCCTGGAGTTCTGATTTTTATGCCATTTTACAAAGTAAGTCAGGATCACCTTGAAATGCTTTTTGGTAATATTAGGTCACATTGTGGAGGCAACAATAACCCCACGGCCCGCCAGTTTAAAGCTGCGTACAAAAAACTTTTAGTTCATATTGAGTTAAAGGCTCTCGATAGTGGAAATTGTACTGCGCTTGAACACATTTCAATTCTTGATTGTGCATCATCTCCTGTAGCACGGATTAATAGATCCATAAGAAGGATTGCTATTGAAGATGACGATGATGATGATAATAGTAATAACGAAGAGGATATTAACGCATTTTTCAATACCATCTCAGATTTTAGTAATCAAATCATTAGCCATATTTCAGGATACATTGCGCATATTTTAATTAAGAAAATAGATTGCGATATATGCATTGGAGCGCTATTGTCAAATAGCATAAATGAAGATCATAAATTTATAGTTGCTAAAGATAAGGGTGGTCTGTTATACCCGTCAAAAGATTTGATACAGATTTGTAAAATTTCAGAATCTGTTATTAAAATTTATACGGAAAGCCTCCATAATATAAATAAAAAAATGTTGGTAGCAAAAATTATGCGTCACTTTGTAGGAAGTGCAATATTTGAAAACATAATTTATCATCAAATTGGCCAATACCCTACAGCAAACCACGTCACAGACCTCACCAAAGCAATTATTGAAAAATATATTAATGTAAGGTTACACTTTGTTTTGAAAAATTCGGTAGTAATTGACAGCAAGCGCCAATTGCTTAATAAATACGTTTTATTCAAAGGACAGTGATTATTTTTAATTAATAAAGGTAAAATAAATTTTTCTTAATATTTTTTATGTTTCATTTTCCCCCATACATTCATTAGATAATTTATCGATAAAGAATATCGACTTTGTCAAGCACTAGCGTGTATGAAAAATTTTATTGTTTTTTTGCGTGTGTGAGTGTCTATGCCTACGGGAGCGTAGTGCTAGTGTGCGAACGAATAACTGCCCTGAGATTTAAGTTTGTGTAATTTGGTTGTGTGCGAAATATCTGTAAACATAGTAGTGCGTATGTGTAGAAATTAAAATAGTGGGAGACAAGCGGCGACACTGGTCCTAATACAAAATTGGAGCTAGGGCCATTCCATCCTTATTTAACTATTCCGTGGTTCTAACTGAAGCCGATCATAGATGCATTGCTACTCCTAAGGACTAAGATGATTGCTTCACGTGTAAATTAGTCGGTATCCACACCTTTCCACCGAAATGCACGAACTACTTCACGCTGGAAATAACGTTTCACCCCGAAATTAATTGATTAAGAAATAACAATGATATTGACGTTCATTATTATTAATGCATCTAAAGTATTGTAAATTTTACGCTCTAGTTTGTTTGTTAAAGTTCTGCCTGTGTCTAATTTTATTATATTTAAATAGATCTGGTATTTCTAAATATTTACGCAGGTAACCTACAAATTTTGTGAAACCTGTTTTTTATAGTATTGAAGTAGCAAACGAGCATGCAGTCCACCTGATAGTAAGAGGCCCATGGATATTTTTAATCAACCCTAAGTGAGATCAAAGTATCACCTGATGATAGCTTTAGTTGCGTTCCTACCCCTAAGGACAAAGACGGAATGCCTCGGAAAAGTAAATCTCCCTTACCACACCCTTCAGACCAGAACACAGCAGCCTATAACGCTGCTGTTATTAGGCGGAAAAGGAGTGGCGATGGTGCTTCCAAAGTCGTACCCCAAAGAGTTCTACCACCTTAAAAACAGTTTAAAATAATAGAGTACCTACATATATGTCTTAAGCCATATATATACTACTACCTAAATTTCTCGTATTTTAAATAATATGTTTGTGCGTAATCCGTAAGTAACTACGTTTCTTTTGCGTCCAGCAATATCTAATATTTTAATTGAATTTTGTTATAAAAATAAATATACGAGCACTTACCTAGAATCATTGATAAGTTTTACGTTAAAATTAAACCTCGGTGCAGTTTTAGTTTTCTTTTTCTCAACAAGGAGTCACGAACAAGGTAAAATTAAGATTCTTGGTTCGCAAATGTGACTCACAAACAGTGAGATGGCAGATCGTGACTAAGTCTTTAAAAATTCAAGCCAATTAGCTAGTTCCAACCGCGCGCGTTCCGACAGTCCGTAACTTAAAATAACATTTTCCACAAAAAATAGAAGTTGGACCGATATCGTTCATAAAATAAATCAATGAAAATACCTGCTTATTTATCTTGTTGACGGATTATCCGCCTTCATAATACAATGTTTGTTAATATTATCTACTCCTACACTGTAACAACTTACGTCATCTGATAATGAAAATCGAAATCGTGAAGCGATACTAGCGATCTTAGGTTATGATAACAGTGTATGTAGTTATACAATTAGTTTAAATATAAACGCGTCATACAGATTTAATAATTGCTCAAAAACGTGGTGTTTAGGAAATCGATAGTTTTATATAAAGTGATAGGCAAACATTGCGCTGCATTGCGTCTTGTTAACAGAACTATATGGAACTATAGTACCTATTACAGCAATTTTTTAAACTACCTGAATATTATTGTCATTAAACTGGGGACGTGTCTTGGTTCAGGACGAGTAAGATTTTGCCCACAATTACCACGTTGGTCAAATTATTCCGCATACATACCTTCGATAGTTTAGATACCTTCGATAACTCCATAGATAACATCAATAGCAATATTTTCTTTCACTTTTCAGCTAGTCAAATAGGATTTCTTATAAGTACACTTAACTACAAATTAATGATATTAACGTAATATTGATTTTTGTTTTTTTTTTCGTCTTAACACTTATTAACAATAGAGCACGTAGTACAAGTACATAATCAGAAAATATTACCTGTTCGAATATTAGCACACCAAAATTTTTATAAATACACAGCTTTCAAATGCGACGAAAATACGAACCGGAACTAGTGTTATTTTGTCTCGTACCCGCGTAATACATAGAAATAAACATAGAATGCCATTGAGACCCAGCCGTCTGGGTTTATAATAACATAGGTATTTATTAAGTAATGTAAACATGGAATATATTCGTTCTAATTCTGAGCTTGGCGCTTGCAGTCCGGCGGTCCGGCGTAGGCGCAAGGCCGCGAGTTCGCCGCCCGAGAGCGAAAAAACTTCGCAATGAATGGCGCGCGGATTCGTATTGATAATGTTGCCAACTAATTAACATTTGCGGGACAGTCCCATATAAATAAAATGTAATAATAATTAAAGGGTATATAATTGTGAACTCTGACTACGACCGTTATATCTTATCTTGAACAAAAATTTAGTTCTATTTTTTGATTTATTCTTAACGTCGAAAAATAGGACTATATTTTACCAATATTTTAAGACTGCAAATTTTTAAGCAAGTTTATTTTAAGATATTTTACAAATTTAATACTTTTAGTTTTATACGCAACAGTGTTTTCCTTGTTAAAGTTTTCATTTTATTCTCCAAAACAATCTTAAGCCTGTTGAACAGTCTTAAACTGATTGTTTTATTGTTAAAATTTAATTGTGCTGATGATCTAATCTATTTTCTTTCGTAAACAAAATAATAATAATAATAATAATAAAGCCTTTATTTCCGAACTTTTTACATTGTTACATTGTTACAAAGTAAGACTAAAATCTTCGATGAGCTACAAAAGGTCTCTCAATTCGGTGTGCCTTATGGCAAAGGCCTCC
>DWPF01000142.1:0-14002 GCA_018251575.1 Cecropterus bathyllus | reverse complement strand
ATAGTATTACATTTTTATTATATCTATTTTATCGCAGTCTAATATTTTGTTCTGTTTTGTTTTTCTTCTTTTTTTTTTGTTATACTTAACAGTGGAAACTATGAATATTCATAAGAATAATGGATATGAAATATGTTATGTATCTTGAATGAATTGTTTGTTTCCCAAATAAATAAATAAATAAATAAATAAATATCATTCAGATGTCTGTCTGTCCGGGGATCGAACCCGGGACCCAATCTGTGTCAGATCGGTATGGTGACCGCTCCACCACGTGGGTCGTAATATGTTTTTAATATGACCATATTTATTATAAGCTGAGGAGTTTATTAGCCAAGGGGTTGTAACCACTCTATATAAGTATAGGTTTTTCCACTTATTTAACGTGCACTCGTATGATGCACGGCTTTGTGAACAATCGCACCTACTGCTAGTTTTTGCTTCTCCACCTTCCTCACACCTACCTATCTGATCAGAGCTTAAGTACTTGGACCTGATTGAGAAATATCGACATACTCGTAGATAAGATTCTTAGTGTTCTTCAATAAATGTTATTCTTTAACGTTTATTTGTTAACCGACTTCCTAAAGAAAAGAGGTTATCTATTCGTCATACACTGTTGTACAATAATATAAACAATACACGTTTTATTGTGTTTAATTTTATATATATATGTGTTACAATTTTACTCTACTTAGACTGTAACTACTTTATATCACTACAAAAATCCAACCTCCTACGTGCGCGGAGTATTCGAAATAACGAATTGGATGGTTTCGCTTCATGTCTCTAAATATTAATTGACAGATAAATCTATACATTAATAGATTTATCTGTTATATTGAATAAACAAAAAGTCCTAAACACGGCATGTCATACATGTTGGAACCCCTAAATGTTAATTGCCCTTTCCATTAATGTGGATTTAATATTAAAATAAGTGTTTGAGGTGTGAACTGTGACAGGAAAATGCGGCACGCGACCAAGAAAAATTAAGAACCACAACACGCGACACCGAAGTTGTTTTTAATCGATTGGGAGTAATCAGTTATTAAGCGTCCCAGTCGGGTAGACAGTAACGCTCCCTTCTTAATACTGTTCAAATACTAGTTCACAAAGCAAACGCGTCTCGATTTTTTGTTTAATAAGTTTATTATCGCAGTCATCTGTCACAGTTATATGTTGCACAAAGCAACTTACCTGTTATAGCCATGCGAAAAGGAGAGGATAGTGCCTGAATTGGCGGGTTCCTGGCGTAGCGAGGCGAGCACCGTGAACTCCGGCGACCGCCGCAGCAACTCTGCAGCGCGCTCGAAAGCGACTCCCTCCACCTGCAGCGACCGCGATTCTCCTGTAAAATACCATCATGAACGGTTTTAAGCGCTGTAAGTGTAATACACTAAATAATAATTACTTAGGATTTAATTATTTAGAAAAAAGAAAACAATTTCTTTAAAAATAGACTTCGTATTATTCCATAACTTTCAATATTTATTTTAAACCAAGTAGTGAATGTGATAATAAGTGTAATTATTATGTGAAGAGTCATTTTAACTCAGACACTTTTAACTTAATTTTAACTCAGTAAAAACATATATTAAATTAGATTTCTAACGTTTGTCGTATGAATGTAGTTCCATCACGAGCAGCTACCTGCAGAAAACGTTTCTATCATGGCGCATTACATTCCTTCATCGCTCTATTAATATGAGTGTTTCTTCGCAACAGAGGGGAAGTTTTACGACAAATAATAAAATCGGGGACCTAAGTGAATAAAAATTAGCTTTAACGGTGACCCATTTCCATGTTCATGAATGTCGATAGCTTGATATTACTTCTGTCGTTTACTTTGTGTCGATACCACTTTTATACTAGCGCTTAGTTACCCAAATACTTACCAAGGTTAATTTAGTTATCAATACAAATAATTATACCTAATTCTAGGAATTAACAGGCAATTAGTTTCCTTCACTGTCTTAATTACTTTTGACCTTTTGGTAAAGTTAGCCGTGCAATAAATTTTGATAAAAATCAGTTTCTACTTTTATGTGGTAGTCATGATTCCGAGGCCTTGGTACTACAATGCGGACGATTGGCAAATAGCCAAAAATTTAACTTCGTAAGAATAATTTCCTGCTTATTACTTTCGAATTAACTTATCTAACTCGTGACGTCCTCGTGTCTTTCTTTAAATTGCTTTATTATTCGTGTCTAGTTTTTTCAAACGAAATGTAATATTGTCGACAAATTTGATACTATACTGCTTCCAACTTTCTTTTTCATTTCAAAGAGGAAATTGCAAATTGCAAAGTTTTGTTATTTATGTAAGTTCAGAAATGCGTATGAAATATAACAAGGATTGGGAAAAAGTGAGGTCTGCGAAGTACTACGTTACTCATCAAAATGTCTACAAAAAACTGCACTGTAGTTTATGTAGTTAATAGCTATATGAATATCCAATAGTACTACTACTAGGTCAGTGGGGATAAAGAGGCTAGAAGTAAGGAAGTAATTACAAACTAATCAGGTTGCAAAGCATTTATCCCAGGCGGACACCATTAATTTAGGCAACTGAGGTTAGCTTTAACTGGAGTTATTAGTAAGGATAAGTAGTCTAATGGATTTATAAATCTCAGGCCACGTAACGATAATCTACGGAATCTATGTTTAATGTGATTGATAGCGGAGGTTATATTTTCTTTAAAGGTCTAATAGATATAAAATACGCCCGAGTAAATCATATACATAAAATTCCACGATAAAAGAAACACATATATTATCTATTATATTAGATATTACATTATATCAAAAATAAAATATCATACGACTCGGTGCTAAATGAAATGCAATGGGATAGTATGGATAAATTGAAAGCAATGAAAGTAATAAAAAGTGCAATAAAAAAGAATTTAAATCATTGTAGATGGCATGGGGATGACAAAATAATGGCACGTGTTTTTCGGTGTTGGCTCAAAAGGGATGTGAGACTATTTGTAATGAGGAAAATCTTCAACATGGATGAGATGCCATACATTCTCTAGCCTTTTGATCTCCAATGCTGGACAACCAAAGGCCTGAAGGTCTGAAGACCTCCCTTTAAGGAGGTTTAGGCATTAGTCACCGCGTCTGAGAAGAGTGTTAGTGATCGCAATGGGTATTGAGGTTAGATAGGAATGCACTACTGCACTACAAATACTTTACAAAATAATTGAAGAATTTGAGTTGAAAAAAAATGCTATAATAGCTCTTCTAATAAAATAATTTGTTTTCATGTCTTAGTAAGGTGTCCTGATACTAACAAACTTGTTTTATATAATGTATTAGCTACTGATAAGAAAAAAATATTATGTAAAATACATCCGTATTTTTTCTTTAGAATTCTCAATTTATACTGTAGGTAATGACATTAATTTGGTCTTTCTATCATATCCATATTGTGATTGTAAAATAACATAAATTTTAACGATAAGGTATTAAATTTTGTACTTTAAACGAGATAATTAAAAGAAACATAAAAATTATAGACAGAATATGTTTCCAACCAAAACCAGCAACAATTACCTATGTTGTTTTATTTGTTAGGCAAGAAGGTTATCAATGCGATGCGTATATTTGTAACCGATTTCAAAAAAGGAGGAGGTTCTCAATTCGACATTTTTTTTCATGTGTTAAAAACAAAAAAACCTTAATTTTAATTCGCCAATATAAATATGTGATGTAATAGCGTCTCTATTTGATTAAAGACAAAAAGAATTCGGGAATTTATAGCATGTTACGAGTATGGGAGGCGGGCGGCGGGCGCAGGGCGGGCGGCGGCAGACGGTCACGTGACCGGTGCGATGACGAAACTGACAGGAACACCCCGGGGTGCTCGCGAGCGGAAGAAACGAAAAATAAACGCTTTTCATTCAGTATCAGGGGACTGCTTTATTTCTACTTTTTATTGCGTTTGTTGATTTTTTATTACAGTTCTTTTATTTACGTTTGACATCGTTCTGCACGCAAGTAAATGTACAGCGGTTAAACAACTATAGCTGTTTGTCAAACATCAACCCAGTTTGTATTTTTAATCGGCGACTGACAAGTTGTAATTATTATGTCATAAACATAAAAGAATTTAAGTCATGGAAATTATGAAAGTTTGCAACTTTCACCAGAAAGTTCATCGACCCCTCCACGTACACGCACACGTTAATATTATCGGACAAGATTCAATCGAAGAAAAACACTTTGGGAAGAAGTTATGGAAGCGTTACTATAGGAGTATTATACTTGTATGAATTCGTATTATAATAAATGGTTCTAAGCGGATTTAGCATGGAATATAAGCGTTATTGCTGTCAACTCAGTTTCACATTAAAGTAATTGCTTCTCGGAATTGTACATTTACACACGGCTATCAGATGGATTATTTATTTTTCAAAGTGTACTATAGAACATTGAAATTATGGTATTTAAGAATTTATGGATCACGAATTACAGCGTCAAATCTAGGATTTTATACGAAAGATTGCAATAATTACAGAATAATGTATATATTATTTTATATACATATATTAGAATCTGTTGTTAGTTAAAACTTTGGTCAGCATTAAATAACATAATTATGCTTTCTTCAGAAGTCAAAAATTAGCGATCAGCATAAATAATGACTATCTATTGATGTCACCGTATTGATATTTCCAAACATTTTTATGTACTTTTTGCCTTTGACTGTGTGTGTTAATTTATGTCAGAGTGTACTTCAGTTACTGTTCTGTCTTATGCTCTTAATACGAGGGTCGTTAGTGACACTTCAAAATAAGTGGCCCAATATGAAAATCTCAGATATGAAAGGACCCCAACAGTTTGGAACGCGTAACGACATTCGGGGCAGCTGCTTAATTGGATCGTGCCGTCAACGAACATGATGAATAAATCATGGCTCTCCCTGCCAGCTTTCTTTATCTCCCCTCCTTCGTGATTGTTATTTAATATCAATTAGAACCAGCGCCACAACGAAGGCTTACTTTCACCCAATACAATTTGAGCTTCTGAAGAGTGTCAGTTCTTAATAAATACATTATGTCCTACAATGGTTAGGAGGTCAGATAAAAATTGCCATAAAGTGGTCATGACTTAAATGAAAAACGTTATATTAAATTCATGAGTCATTAAAATAACATTGGGGTTTCATAACAATGCAAAATATTTTCACGTTGGTAAGAAAATGGCAATGAATAATTAGACATTTCTGAAACAGGGTGGTGGGAATAAAGAATTTCAATCATCGCAGCACCAAAGCCAATAATAATGTGAGACAGATTTTAAGACTTAGCCGCGTCATTAAAATAATAGAGAGATAAGTGGTTCGTGGAATGTTACGGTTTCAACGAAATCTGATTTATTTTACGATTTCGTTACACATTTGAATAAAATAATCACCATTGCTGAATTTAATTTGTTTTCGGTTTATGGTAATAACGGTATATTCGAATACGTCCCCATCAATGTTTTGGTTTCATTAAATCACCCCACTGGTCGAATTTATCGACATACAAATATTTGCACGCTTTGTGTAAACACTGTTGAATGGTACCCCGCGGTGAATATATTTATTAGCTATCGTTTGTGACAGGAGCAAACCGAGCGAATGACATGTGCTCCCCTTGAAATACGTCACATTCAAATGATACTTTCCACGTTTCCATGAAATGCTTGCGTGTCTAATGGGAAGCTTATTAGCGGTTATCCTCATGTGTCTACAATTTTGGTAATATTTTGTTGCATACATACTCCAAAATATTATTTTTTTATTATTAGTAAAAAGATATTCATGAAAGTTTTTCTACCTTATTAACTGACGTGAAGTTAAAATATGAAGACTTCAGATAATACTCACCTATAGTACGCTACAAAAATAGGTAAATACGAACTGGGATACAGTTTATAACTGTAAATTCTAAATAATGATGAAAAAATAGTTTAATTGTTAGTCCTTGAATTTAGATTCATGTTAATTGGAGTTCACTGTATAAATAAAAAATCGTTGTAATCATTAATAATTTGACCATAACCAAAAGGCAAGTAGGTAAAATACAAAAACGCATTACTCTTATTCATATTTAATACTTTTCGTTTTTTAAACTGCCCCTCTAATATTGTGTTGGCGACATAAAGGATCGGTCTCTAGTGACCCTTCGCCGTGAACAGTCGCATGACTTCACTTCCAACAAAGCTCGGTCCGGTGAGCAAAATCACCGCATCTGACCGACGCAGATCCGACTCAATGGCTTTGTAATTTGAAAATTTTATTGCACACCTCCTATGACTTTACAATGTTCTTATATGATTTGTGATTGTTGCATTATTGTCTAAATAGGGCCATTTACATTATATATACATAAATACGTGTACCTACGTATTACGTATGTAAAAGGATGTCTCTCACTTTAATGTCTCTCTCTGCTCACACCACATTTGCCATAGCGAGGTTTTCTCCTAAATGTTACGTTATGACGGCTCTCTGACAGATGTCACCAGCATGCTGTTACCGGAACTTTCGAGCATACTTTGCTGTATCGGTGATCTTAGTAAACTTCTTTTAGGGAATTAATTAATTCGCAGATAATTTTCAACTACCTTATCTTGTACTTTGTGGATAAGTCTTACTATCACAGTTAATAGAGTTGCACTGGCGTAGACCGCCAATCGTAGGATTGGAGTCGTTCACTGAAAGGAACCTATATTAGTATGTAAATAACTTGTAATATTTTTTTAATTAATCGTTACAAACTTAAAAAAATGTATTGAATTTTTCATATCATAATTGGAAATGTTAAACTTACTAAATAGGTTACAAATGGAATCGAGCATGTTACGCCTGTCACAACAATCGAGCAATATGAACAATGAGTGCATCTGGTCTTGACGTTGACAAGGCGTTTCATTGACACCGCCTTACTTTGTTTGATGATTTTGGATTTGACAGGCCGATTCCGAAACGTAACAGTACTCTAATATTTGCCAAATTATTATTGTCACATATTACTGACATGTGGATTAAAGCTAAAATTTACTATGGGGCTAAATTTAAGATTGAGTATACTAGTCACAAAATTTAAGGAATTTAAAAATGTTATTTATTTTTGGGTGATGTTACCGATCGGGTGATACGGTCATTATTCCTATAGTTATTAATTTTCTCAAACTCAAAAAAACTTTTTTGCTTTGATTGACGATAACTGCGCGGCAAATCATCGTTCAGGTATTTTGATTACGTCAAATTAAGGGGCATTAAATTTTCTAAAAGAGCTTTTGAGTGAAACAAGGGAAAAATATTTTTTGAAGCCCGTGGACCTTTTTTTAAACAAAATTAAAAAAAAAATGGTCATATCTGAAAGCTAGACACTTGGAGCTACAATTTACTTTTTTTTTTGCTAAACGATCATTTGCCGCGCAGTTACAGCGCATTGAAAATCACTCAAAAATCATACTATATGTATATTTTTATAACCCTTAATTTTTGTGACCATTGTATTTGTACACCTTTGGCACTTTTACGGATGTAGATGATGAAAAACATTTTCTCAGAATGTTTTTTTTTACCATTAAAACGAGTATTTTTTTTACAAATTTTAATACAACAGCTTATCCTGAAATATCATTTTATTTGTAAGTTAACTCACAAAAAATTAACATTAGGTTAAATTTCCTTCTGTCTTGTATGGATTCCGATTTCAATTATATACGTAACTGTGTTCTATACGGGTCAAGGCTAACAAGTCTCACTGTATAATAATAATAATTTATCACTATTTTTAAAGATTTAATTAGCAAAGAGCATACAGTCCACGTGTCTGTGGTCACTGCCGCCCATGAATATTTGTAGTACCTACTAATAACAACAATTCATTGTTATACATACAAAAGCATACATTGCGAATCGTAAATACTTCTACAAGAGATATAGCCGAGTAATTAAAGAATTAATATTTCTACACTGTTTTAAATCAACTTACTACCTACCAAGATCTACTTTTCCAGGTTTCATAAATTAATACAAAATAAATTGCTATTAACGTATGTAAGTAACAGACTCCGTTCGATTCCTAAGTAACGTCATGGGACCGACATTTGGCGCGAAATAGATTCACATTCGATTATTGTCTGTTGTGGCCCAGATGTCACAGTCAACCTGTCGGTGGAGCGGAATGTTCCTGAATGGGATCGCCCGGCGGACAATAGACCATCGGGGTAGTTGGACGTTTGACGCTTCACGCTTAACGCGACGGGACAATATGGCTTTCGCTTTGATCCCCACAAATTAGGGCGGACACCCTTCGACAATTACGCGAGTACGCAACTCGTCTAATGACGCGTTTTATGTTACACGTAAGTGAATAGTGCGAATCTGCAGGTCTCGGGACACTAGGGCTGCTGCTTAACAATTGATTAATAATAAGTGTATCACAGAGCTCTGGATGTAATAATATTAGTAGTAAAATTTGTTTTTTCTTGACTCTTATTATGCCAAACGTTATAAGATGTGATAGTAATTGGTTGAGCTAGTGAAAACATATTTGTTTATAAATTACAGGATATTCGTATATCGTGAAATTTAATCACGGGGAAGTACCCGGACAATAAACTATTATTTATTGATATGTATCTCCAAGATGTTTATTCCCCAAATTCCTATTTACTTTGTAAGTACCTACGTGTCTAATTTGATTAATTACACTAGTTACCAGTCGCAGAATTATTATTTTGAATTATTAAATTGAGGGTAATTGATTAAACAACATTTTAAAGTAATAATGCGTTTGTTGACAAAAAACGTTTGGTTGGTTGTTGCCGATAAAAAACATTGATAGCTTTATTGTTTGATAAAATATACCTGATACTTCTTAAAATCTTAAAACGTTTTAAGTTATTATTTAGGTTTTATCAAAAACTGCATTAACGTATGTCATATCCGACAAGGGACAACCCTAGATGAAATCGTCTCATTTCCTGCATTTTGAGCTATTCGGCGTTGTAGTAATCACTGCGCAGAGGGATTGCGGTATTTGCGGATTAGATACCTACGTCCGCGGTGACTAGCTCGTTTAGGGAAAACCGCGTTCCGGACATTACAATCTATTCTGTTAATATTCAATACGTCCCCAGCCCACAAGGAGATTACCATTAAGCTCCGAGGATTTATGTTATTTGCGATCTAATTCAGATATTTACTGGATCATACACGAAATTGTGCAAATGTAGAATTAAAATTGTACGTATTTATATACTTAATGTATGTAACGAAATATTTTGCTTTAAAGTAATTTACGCTCAATTTATCATTTAGAAAATACGCAAACGTATTTATGATTTATTTTCAATAACGTTTTGTAACTCTACACATCTTATGTAATGTAGATGTTGTAAAAAATAATTTTGTTTATGCATAATATTATACTTTTCGGAAAATATAGGCCAAATAATATATTTTTCAATATATATATAAAACATTTTCACTCAATATAATCTGTTCTGACAGTTAAATAGTTTTAACTTCATTTATCTGAAGTTAATGTATATACATTTTAGATTTTAGTATGGTAAAAGTACAGAGGGAAACAGACAGTATTTTTTTTCATCCGGCACCCTATTTATTGAAGCGACACAAGCAATTTCCAATTCCGATTCAGATTAGTTCCGTTAAAATTTCCAAAGCAAATCGCAAACATCAACAGACAATAAGATGAAAATGATGAAGTTTCTCCCTACCACGCAGCAGGAAATAAAATACAATTCTTGCTTAGGGAATAATAGATCTTTCATGAAATGTTATGATTAGTCTAAATTTATTCATGATTTAATACTAAGAAGACGGCAATATTCTACTACCTACGAAGACGGCGACTTCTTTTTTGTGCATTTTAGAATGTTTCTCAAAAAAAGGTTCGACAATGAACAATCTCCATGTATTTCTTATGTTTCCATTGAAATTATTACAATGAACTGATCACTAAACTATAAGAATTAACAACATTTTTACAGTACAATATAGATAATAAAGAATTTCTTGTGAAAGAAATGATGATATGATAGGTACATTGTTTATGTTTTATTACGTCTGCACGTTCATTTTGCGGCATGCAAGATGGGTGAATAAACTTAATCTCCAGGTATACCTGGAGCGCAGTGACATGGGCATCTTTAAGAAACATGCAAAGCCAAAGTATTGATGTCTTATGTGATGATGATGTTGCAAACATAGGTGATAGTAAATTTTCCATTAGATAGCACGTACGCCTTATCTCTCGATATGATTATTTTAAAATGTTTTGAAATATATTAATTATTTCTTAAGAACTAGAATTGAAATTTTCGTAACACTAGTATTTTTAAAGGCAAATGTGATAGATCAACTGGCTTCACCCTGTCGCCTTATACAGAATGTTTCGAATTAAATCCACGTCTAAATGAGGAAGTTACATTTCCATTCAGGATTTATGTTTTTATAATCTTAGTTTTGGATCTATTCACATTAGCATCCATACAATTAACTGTAGTGTAGTAATATTTTCAGCTATAAAAGCAATTCTTACGTTGTTACTATTTTTTATTCCGAACATGTCAAAACATTTCGCGTAATAAAAACTATAATAAACATAATGTGAAGAACATGTCGCCATACCACCATATACGTAAAATAAAACGTGCAACGCCAAATATTATGTCAGTTTCACAGTACATCTATTTCTTTGATCTGATACGAAATGTAGGTAAGTGGGTAGGCTTGAGCAAGTGCGGCGCGATTGAAATAGATTATCGCTTGATGACAACTCACACGATGTACGTGAGAGGTTAGAATGAGTAATTGCCTTCACGATTACTTGTACGGCGATAGATCAACGGTTGAGCTAAGAATAGTCTGAGGAATTAGAGGGGACGCCCATGTACATCCTTTGTCAATTGTTGACGCTACTGCGATTAGGTAGTTAATCTTTAGAGGAGGTTTTAATGCACTATTTGGGGTTTTAATATACGAGTACGTGCCTATGTTGTCGCTCTGGAATAGAACCTATCCCTCTCTTCCCGTGAATTTCGTAGGAGACGACTAAGGGAAATCCAGGGGATAGACAGCAGCGTCTTCCTGAAAAACATCAACACCAACTGGTAAGTTCCGGGTAAATCGCATAAATTCATCATTCCGGGTAAATTGGCAAAAAAGCTAAGAGAACTAAGAATGAGTAATCATTTAAATTACTATAAATTTTGGAATGTTTGTCTGTCTGTTACTTTTAATCCACGTATTGAAGCACCATTTAAAATTTATTTTAATCCATCTAATCTATCAAAATTTATAATAGTGTATTTTTTAACCGCGGGCGAAACCGCGCGGCTCAGTTTCTTGCATAAAAAGGGAATGGCGTCGAAGTTTAACCGTCTCTAATGCATATTCAAACAAATTTTGTCATAACGCTGCAATAATCTAATATTATTAAGGCTATCATGACACCTTTCAAAAGATAATGTGTTAATCATTATAAGTAAATTAGTATGCAAATGCAATAGGTTTGTGCGAATAAATTAAGGGCACGTAACGTTTTGTTGGCATTAGTGCTGGTTAAATATAAAGCAAGGTAAGCAACAAACTTAACATACATATGTTACTATTATGTACATTATTGCGTTAAATTTCGTCATTTGTGTATAATATTCATAAACATAATGAATAAACATTTTAATGAGATAGGCGCGATTTGATACAATCATCTATGGAAACGATTGCATTTTAGAATCTGTAATGTTTATATTAATTATTGTTAACATTTGCGTATTAACAAACTTATTATATTTGCTTATTTGTTCTTAATGGTCTCAAAGGTGTGGAATTTCTACCATTCTGTACTTAGACGGTGTAGTGGAACGTGGCAAAAATTCTTACTTAGAACCACACACGGGTGCAATATTAAGTCGTTAATGACGATAAAAGTTATATTTAACATTAACCTAACTGTGTCATGAGATAAACAGTGGATAGTGGTTAAAAGACGGCCTCTCAATCGAGGTGTCCGAAGTTTTGAATCGAAAACGACCATCTTTGATTTTTTTAAAGTTATGTACCCACGTATTAGAAATTTATTATTATTTTCTACAACAAATCATCGTAAGAAACTACACGCTAGACCGTCCTGTTAAAAACACAGTTTCTCAAAGGTTTGTTAAGTCTACCAATCCTTATTGGCTAGCGCGGTGGACTGTGACCTATACCCCTGTCACTGAGAGAAGACCCGTGCCCAGCTGAAGGGCGATTTAACCGCGTACATACGATTCAGTTGATAGATACTTTGTGTAAATTGAAATAGCAAACGAGCCTGCAGTTCATCTCAAAGGAAGTGATCACTACCGCCTATGGACATCTGTGAGCAACTTCATATATATCAGGTGTTTTATCTGAAGTTTATCACAGATACGTTGCTACTGCAGAGGACTAAGATGGACGCCTCATATAAAAGAGAGGCGGCAACCACATAAAAAATACCATACTGTGTATGTTTTACATTGCAAATACATTTAATTTCCATATATCTGAATCGACTGATTAATTTACATAATGATTTGTCTAGATTCTATCTTGGAATCAATGAATTCTAAATTTAATTCAAGTTCATATGAGCAAAATGTATTCACCGTCATGCGTTACCTACATAGCATTCCTCACGTTCGCAAGTGGGTCATAGGACAATCCAGCGGTAATCCTATCGCATACCAATATGCCCTTGTTTGTGTTTACGTGTTTATGTCAGTGAATACGTGATCTGAGTATTCAGATGTCTTATGCGACTATCATAGTATGATCTGTCATACATGGCCAAATTTATTTCAGAAGTACCTTTGGTAAATTAGAAGTAGCAATGAGCATACAGTCCATCCAATAGTAAGAAGCCTCTACTGTTCATGGACGGTTGTAACTAACCCAGATATAATCAGTCATACCAGAGATAATATTTAAAGTATTTATTCTCAAAAAAGACAATGCCACTTATATGAGAATAGTATCAACATTAATATAAAAATATTTCATGTACATTCATTCGTTACCTATTGTATCGTCCAATGCATTTATTTATTTTATAATATATTATTTATTTATTTAATAAAGATGTTATTACATTAAGCATACGTACTAATAACGAGATTGGTGTCCCTACCCCTGAAGCCTAAGCTTAAACGCCTCAGATAAGTATCCACCCACCCTTACCACATCCCTTCAGACTTAGAACACAGCAGCGCTTAAAACGGCTGTTATTAGACAGAAATCGGTATGGTGGTGTTACCATCAGAGTCGAACCACAAGGGTACTACCATTTTCAGACATCTGTAGTCAACCCTATATACCTATGATTACAGACCTACCTAGGTCAGCAACAAATGCTTTGATGAACCTGTACTAAGTTTGAACATCTAGTGTAAGAGTATCTCTCTTACTATATATACCATTCAAACCATAACAATAGGTGTAGCGGTGGTGCTTCCGGATTCGAACCGTGACGCATTCTACCACCTTACGTGTGACAATTGCTCCACTGCCGAACCACTCATCAATCCACGTTCGAAATAATAAGATGATACTCTTAAAATATTTCGCAATCCGAAGCAACTCAGTTAATTATACGATATTGGAGCTAACACGATCCTCTCTCTCCCCAAACCGCACGCCGTTCTTGCTGGACCGCGACCGCAACTGGGTCGCAACACTAGTGTAACGATATACTGGATCTGTCCTACGTTCGTGTTAATATATATACGTGTTGATGGTATAATTACAGTTTTAAAGGTAGTTTAAACTGTTGAGTTGCTGTTTTTATAAAAAAAATTAGTTTTTAGGAGTTTGCATCAAAGTAATATAAACGTTTTAGATTTATTTTATTTGATTGAAATAGCAAACGAGCATGTAATCCACCTGATTGTAAATGGTAACTGCTGCCCATGGACATCTGTAAGCAACTTCATATAGAACAGGGGT
>DWPF01000141.1:0-14007 GCA_018251575.1 Cecropterus bathyllus | reverse complement strand
CATTAAATGTAGCTAGGTACGGTGTGTGGTAATTTAAATGAAACGTTATAAGTATATTTGTAGATCTGAGAGATAAATATATATTATGATTTAACGTTTAACTTTAATGACTCAAGCCGTACAATATTTATCGCAATGCACTATCAGATACTGTTGCATTACAATTTGCTTTTTATAAATCGGCTTATATCGTTCCATCGATTCCCGCATTGTAACAGGATAAGCTAGTTGGCGCGTGAACGAATGGCTATAAAATATCAATTAAGTTAATTTTAACGCTTCGTTTTTTGTTGAAATAAAAAACATTTATAAAATTGCTGAAGCTGTATATTGATTTTCCGATGGACCGTTAAAGAAATTATTAAAAGGTTTTTGATAAGAGTTGTTTGTAATAATTTCAGTTGGATATACTTTTAAGTTTAAGAACGTTTACGTAAGACCTCTTGATCGGTTTGGTGTCAATTTTTGCTTTGTCGTAACGGCCCAAAATATTATTGGAAATTTGAGACCTGAGCTCAAGTATTATTTCCACAAGTATTCCTGTAAAGTTTTGCGTTTGCGTTTTTAAATATCATATATAAATGAATCTAAATTAAACTAGCCTAAAGTCTCAAAGTTTATTCAGTTCTAAAATTACCACCAGTTTTTGTCACGAAATATCTACATAGTTGCAGTTCCACGACATTTTAGCTCCAGTTTATTGCTCATATTATAGCTCATATGCGATCCATTCACTGCCCCGCCACTGCCAATCGGAAAATTAACCGTAGAATTTTTCGCAGCATTTGTGAGAATGCGAGACCGTTATCAGAAAAACCGAATGACAAGAATTGGGAGAGAGCAAACAGAGCAAAGTGGAGTTCGGCTATCGATTCAAGGTTCTCATTACTTTTTTCGGATTTGCCCCTCTTACGTGTTTGAGTGCACGACGCAGCCACGTAGCCTTCGGCGTCGACAATTACACGTACAGTGCTAGACGGCTAATACAAATCGTTCGCCCGAGGGTACATTTATCCCTCCTTCTCAGGGAGAAACTATTACATCATTGTTCCGCCGCATTTCGATTTTTATTTCCACTTATTTGCAGACAAAAGTAGACTCTACACTGAAAACTGCAGGACACATTTTTTTATTGCGTGGCGTTCGATTCTGTGTCCATCAGATTGCCTCTACAATACTACGGCAAAGTATGCTCCACTTTGCGATATTGTTTCTACATTTTTATATTGCTCTCATGTTTACTTGTGCCGTGCTTTTGACTGCATCTCATAAATGGATTTTTAAAAAGATTTTATCGTTATCGGAGTCACTTGTTTCAGGCCGGAATATTTATTGCGTTTTGGCTGTAATTTATTTAGTACGTTGTTTGTTTATGATGATTTATTGTTAAATTATTTTACTTTAACGTTACGTAAATAACTGTTATGGGTAAATTTTTAATTCATCGAATGTATTTTGTTTGCAATACAAGCGTCTCTTTGAGCTTTTATTATTATCGTATTACAAACATATTGTGACAGTAACGATCTACAGTCAGGTGACCTTATTATTTATAAAAAAATAGGTCAAAGTTACGGAAGGATAAGTATTTTTTACATATGCAAATTGATAAAAAGAAATAATATTATATTTTAATTCTCTAATTCATTATTATAAGTAACAAAAATGTTTTCCATAGATAAAAAATACTTTTAAAATTTTCTTAATATTATAGTGTTTTAATTAAATCCGAAATTAGGAAAATCATCAACAGATTTTCATTCCTTATGTTTCATTAACAAAATCTGGGAAGCTGTGTTAAATTACATAAAAAAGTCCTTAAGGAGTCTGTACGTGGTCCTGGAGAGCTATTTCAGGAGTAATTAGTTTGCCATTAAGCTAATATATTGCCACTCTAGTACAGCTCGTTCCCGTCCAATGGGAATATAAAAAAGTCAATTCGGAAACCTCGAGCTTCTAGCCCAATTTTATTATAAGCTTGCTATTTGACTTTGCATTTTGGACTGCAGTCGATTTGTATTAAGAACCTTTTGTTATTTATTTCTGGTACTTATAACCTATTTTTAGCTTATGTTGGCAATTTACGATTACATATGTATTGGTGAAAGTAATCAGAGTTATTCCAGTAATGAATTTGAAAGAACTATTGAAAATGAATTCAATATTCAAAAGTTGTAAAATAGTAAGAAAAATCAACACTTTATAAAAATATCATAAGACCAATGACTGAACAAAAAAATAACATTTTTCTTTCATCGTGAATACTGCCTGTGAGTTTATATTTCATAAAACTATATAAAAAATTATTTTATTGATAGAAAAAAAATTCAAACAATTTTTATTCTGCGATCCGAGCGGATTACAAATGTTTCAAATAAACAAAAGCTTGACTTTACTATTAATATTTTTGATATCAGACTGAAGTAGCAAAGCAAGTCCTGACGGTAAGTGGTCACTGCCGCCCATAGACATCTGTAAGCAACTTCATATAGAACAGGGGTCCTATAATTGCTTACTAATAGTAAAGTATCTTCGAGTTGATTCGAGAACCATCACTGAGTCTAAAATATTTGCACTTTATATTTCCAAGCCATACATTAAGGCTTACAAGACTTTCTAATACATTAAAGTTGAAGAAGTCAAATTATGCTATACATAATTTTTCGTAGCTCTGGAAACTAAATCAAGGATCAGAAATTTATTCCCAAAGTCTACAAAACTTCCGTTAAGGCAAGAGAAACTCTCGGAATATATTCGTATGAACAAATACAAGTGTGACGGCACGTTGTTAGTGCAAATCCTTACGACGTTTCTACTGTGTTCGTATAGCGTTATTTTAATATTTGAATACGTAGACTGATAAATCAATCGGTATTAAATATCAAACTCTGAATTATAAAGTACACCCAGAATTAATACATCTGACGACCTGAGTTTTTCCCATTTATACCGTAATACGACGAAACTATTCCATATTCTAATCCACTTATTAACGCAAAAGAAGCAAAATTAAATATGAGATTCATATAACCAGCATTAAAGGATTTGTAGTCTACAAAATTTTAGTGAACATTATGAAGAACGAGCTTTAAAGATTAACTTTGCATTTCGTAAAGCTACAGCGGTCAAAGCTTACAAATTTTATTTCACGTCCGCTAGAGATAAAACATGAACATGAAACTGTGTCGAAATGGAACAAAAATTACAAGCCGCAATGTCGCCGGTGGAAAGGGCTTTAGAGGCCTTCGATCACCCGTCAGCGCATAACCAAATTAGAGCAATTTAAGTCAGGAAATTGGAAACGATATCGGGCGCTCGGTGCGCTGTTGCAACTCCAACGAAGCTACTGCGCTGGCATTTCAGACATCCACCGTTTCGGCAACCCCGGCTAATGTCGGAACAATGCACGAATCTGGACAGACAGATCCGACCGGCCCCGAAGATAAACGACAATCGTGGAGCGTTGTAACAACTGATTGATATACGGCCTGCGATGATATCGTACCTATAGTGTAGTTAAGCCAAATTCCGGACCTGCCTCAGTTACAGTTCGAGGGTTGCTGACAGTAAACGATGTTTAGTTAGCGATGCAAACGCGTAGGAGCACAGACTATCCGTACTGAATTGTTTGGCGTTTATACAGTTCCCTAGCTGGAAACAACAATCTGTGCAATTTGATTGTTTTGTAAGATTTATCGGCAAGCACTGCTATTATCGATACAATCCGTATTAGACCATATCGGTCTATCTTTGGAATAATATACTTACGATTGGTTCATGGAAATGTTATGAGAAAAATATTATTAGGGAAATCTATTCATCTAAATTCTTCGAATTCTGTGCGCGTTATAACGAACCAATAAAAATTTCTATACCGTTAAATGTTTTGCAATCTCATAAAATGTTCGTGTATTAGGTGCGTTTTGTTGTAAGTATATTTTCATTTTTACGGAGCCTTTTAAAATAAACTCTCAGCGTGTTCTCAGTCTCTTCAATTCCTCCCGCACTTCAGATGAATGTACCTATTCCTGTACACATTTTATTAAAAAAAATTGAAAAGCTTGCGCTCTTCTCATCTTAAAGAAAGGCCTCCATCAATTAAATAAATTAAGTGAGGTGTTTCATGTTTATCTGAAAAGTGAAATTTTCAAAACATTTGCCTTATTTAGCTTACGTAGCCAGTTTTTACGATACGATTCGAAAATTTGTAACGTTCTTGGAGGAAGTATAAAGTTGAGAACAAACATCAAAATTATAGCAAGTGGTTTCACAAGTTATAGTGAGAGGAAGCACATGTCTTGGGAGGTAGTTATCGGAAGGAGCGACGGTCAGAGTTGGAGCCCGACGGCTAAAACAATAGCGAATCAAGCATGCAACGGAACTTTCTCAAAGACACCCTCTTGTGCGTGCGACGCTTAGCGAAGCTCACTAACTTTATATTGGTTGGGAAACTTCATCGTTAGCCGACGAGAAACCTCTATCCAGTAATATAAGGCATCAGATTGCAAGAGAGCACACTATTAATTTATAGCACTTAGGACACATCAGACTTAGGAGGTACTGAACAGTAACTCCAGACAAACTTCCTCGTAACTTTTCAATTGCTCCCAAATGACTGGCGAGTCAATATTGAAGAACATTAAGAAAAATCCCCAAACAAAACCGCACCGAATAAAGGGATACGGTTATTTTACTTCCGTTTGTAAATCTAAAAATAATATTCGCGAAGACGCAGATATTTTTACTTAAACATCCCGGCCAAAATTCTTGCGAATAAAGTTGTCCGCTTAACATTAAATATAAGATCGCTTTAGCGAGGCAGATAGACAGATAAAGACGGCATACATTTTCATGAGAGAACAGAAAAAAATAAAATATAAGCAATCCACGGCGAAAAAGTGAGGGCCAAGTGTGCGTTTCAGTCGAGTGGGACAGACATTGGCAGGCAGAGTTCGTCTGTTGGGAACCAGACGGTCGTATGTATCATGGAGGGGAAAATGAAAATGGCGCCTTTCACGCAGCTACTTAAACCGACATTAGAAAACCACAAATATTCTAATCGGTGTAGGCTTCAGAGATTACACCGGTCGTTCGGCTAATTAATTTTTAAGTCGGTTCTCGGTGCCGGGTGGCATTCGACGCCGAAGTGAATTCAGCAGCGATTTACATATTAATAATCGGTAAGTTGTCATCGCGTTTCTGTTGAATAAAGATTACCATCAAATTACATTTTTCTTTCCATTATAAATCTTATATAGGTGGCCTAGAACTGGTAAATATATTCTTGATTAATAACAGAAATAGTTGACGTCGCCTTTTAATTATTTCTATATTTTTTATCCAACAGCTTGATTACATTTTTAAAACAGTCGATTTGCATACAAATGAACATCCAAATGAGCTCTTACACGATATAAAGTGTACAGATAGTATTATGTACACAATTTGATAGACAAGAATTAAGCGAATATGTGGTGCTACGTGCTGCAGAACTAATTTGCTACCTTTAAACTTTCGCTCGAAATTGCCGCGAGTACTTCACACATAATAGGTACGTGTTTGTTTTAGCTTAATCGTCTGACGCTATGAAATTATCTTACTGCCTTAATTCGTTTCAAAATTAAAAACATGAATTACTTTGCTAAGCTGTATTTTTATTATAATATTAAAACTAATACTTTCTACTGTGGAGTGGATTTAATCTATCTTTGAGGTACTATGTAAATACTTAAACACGAAAATGCCAATCAATGTCGTCAGAAGACATTGAAAAATCTATGAACACCGATCCATTTACCTAACTTGTGCGTAAATTTAGCTTGAGCCAGATCTAAATCTTGTTTTTACGGTGCTTTTATTGCTCGGCAGCTCTTTAAAGAGTAGATTAAAACTACAGAGGCCACGTTATCTTTATAACTCATTAGTACAACGGCTGCAACAGCACTTTAAAGTTCGGAATGGGGAGAATTCTATGAAAGAATGCTCTGGGGAGTTCTCACGTATAGATCCGTTTTATTCATGCGATAGGGACCGTTGTGTCGTGACGAACAAAATTTGCGCCGACCGTTCGGGCCATAAATCCGACGTTTCCTAAATCCTTGAAAGGGCACTGTTGAGCAGCTTTCATCAGAAAATTCTCCATTATCTGAAGGAAATCGTTACCGGGGTTCAACCTCGCCCACCCTTCGCCCGACCCGACGGGCTTTCATTTACGACGGCGTTGCGTGCACGCGTCCCCGCGGCCTTTGCTTCAGGTGGGCGTAGTCATTGTGTTCGGTATTTAAGTGGCTCATTTGATATTCTGAGACAGTTTGCATTCGGAAAGCTCGCACGTGGGGAGAACCAGAGCGGTATCGAGACATCGGAGTCACGGAGCACACGCACGCCGGCAGCGCGTCGGGTACGGCAGTCGTAATGGCAGGACTTCGATGTGATCGCGACGTGACGTGCCGGTTTCGGATATGTGATCCGATGCGATTTGAGCATCCCTACACACTCTAAACATACGCACACGCACGTGTTACGGATTGCGCCGAGTTTGCGCAATGTTTATCCACAAATACACTAATGAAGGCACCTACAAAAGCGACTAGATTGTTAATTAAACTTGCTCAAAATGTGACACCCTTACGAAATGATGCCGAGCCGAGAGCACAGTGCACGGCTTGAATGTTATTGAATTAATTTGTAATCAGAATTCTCGGTGTGCGTTCTTAGTGGATCCAATAATAGAATTAATTTATTTATCTTACTGCGGTATACATTTTAGGCTTCTTATGTGACGTGACACGTTTCGATTGGTTCTGACTCAGGTAGTTAATTGGCGGGATAAGTTAGATCACGTGCCCGTTTTATGGAAATCTAGGGATTCGATTTACTTCAGTACTATTCAGTGTACGTGGCACGTTCATTGTAACAAAATTTATTAAAGAACAGTGAAAGTAATCGAGACTCATTATTAATATCTAGTAGAATTAGTAAAGGTATCTAAACGTTTTCATTCCTTGATACTAACGTTGTATCGAGTCAAAGCTGCTAGTTTATTCATTACAATAATAATGATCACACTGTACAATGTAGTCACAAACGTAATCCAACAGACCCCATCATTAGGCCGACGACCAAAAGGAATAACCATTCCCTTAATCATTATTCTTAAAGACTCTTCATTAAATTCCTTTTATCTCTCCCGGGATATTTCCTTCGCTTGGCATCAATCACATTCACTCCGAAAAACTCGTTGGCTTTATTCTAAACTCTCATAATAGGTAATGAAGGTTTTGATCGTCGCGGGCGGCTGGCTGGGGCCGATTACTTTGAGAGCTAGCACAATGACTCCCCGCTGTATCCAATGTTGAATTCTGAAAAGTTCCTTAGTCCGCATCCATGCTAGATACGGGGCTAATTACGACGAAACTTTTGTAGATAGACACCTGCGCTGACTCGCGGCCAGACAAAAGCCCAACTTATCGCAGTCCTCCAGGCCCGACCGGGCTGCCAAACGAAAGTAGATCCTAACTATTTCAGCCAAGGTTCCAGTTTACATACCAACTTTTAACCGACGCGTCGATAGATTGGTGCTAAAACGACTCTTATTCGATATCGATCCGACTTCAAGGAATTGTTCCTGATTGAAAACTTCCACTTTTATTTTTTTTCAAGAGTCATTACTGTAAAGAGTCGGTTCACCATTTTTTTATAAATAGTATCACTGTAAACTAACTTATTCATGTTGAATACTAAGGTGTACAATTAATTGAACAAAGAATAATCGAGTTATATAATAATTATCTCGTGATGATAAACCAATTACATTTGTATTGCTGGCCACTCGTCTCCTTTCAAAATGAGAAGGACCGTGTGTGTATTATTCTAATTTTGGGATTATCTGTATTGTAATTAGTCCTAAAAAAGCTACATAATTTTAAGCTGATATCATTATAAAAAAGGTATCTAAAAGATAATTGTATACTCTAGAGTTATTGATAAAGTTATTTATAAATTAAAGTTTATTTTTATGAAGTTCAAGTGTTAAGGTAATAAAAAAGTAAATACATACAAAGACATACATGACATTCCAACGCAGACCCTATGCTGAGGCATTTGTTGATAATCTTCCTTATAATCAGTATGACGTCAATGTTGAAATTTTCATTTCTATATTTCCATTTCTTAAAATATTGTTGTTTCTTTTTATCATTAAAATTCCATATCAGAAAACTCCGACGACGACATTCGACGTCTGTATACGATACGATACACCTACTGTGTCTTAAAAAAGAGGGCATTTTCTAAAAATCTAGCGTTCAGCTAATACCAGCCGTGACATGACAGTATGAAACATGAATTCGGCTATATTCTTCCAAAAAGTTCTACGTAAATTATGTTTCGTAACGAAAAGTTACCTCAATTTGCACGCTCAATTCTGACGTTGCCTCCCAAGCGCGATGATATTACATCTTGAATTATTTTATAATGACATGTACAAGATCTAAATCAAAATTTTATAAAGATTCCGTCAATGATAGAAAATGATTTGAATGCCTCTGGTTTACTGTCTACACACCATCACTACCTATTTCTTATAAGAGATAAGAAAGAGCGTAAATCTAGAAAACGAGCAACAGTCTCTACAGTTCTACGAAGTTATTCGCCTTTTGCTGTTAACAGTTGACGCAGCCCAGAGCGGTGACTTCAACAACTCTTTCTAATAAAGGCTTATCTTCAATATTGGATATAAGCGCTAATGGATGGATAGGAATATATTATGTCTGATCGGAGACAAAACACTAGTATCTGTTAATTAATATATATAGTCAAAATTGGCATAGGTTTTCATGCCTACAGGTTTCAAGGGCGGAATTTACTCTGCAAACCGAGATTACACGGTATGCCTATGAAAATAATACTTGGTTTTCATTTATTTCTTTAATTTATAAAGTCTATCGTCAACGTAAAAAGATTTTGTATATAATGTATGTCATTTAAATTACATCAAAGTCATATAAATTACTTACCGGTCCGAATTGTTCGAAGTAATTCTTGACATCTTCCAGCGTTGTGGGTGCTGATAGCCCGCCAACGAAGATTTTCTTTGTCCTGGTCACCATCTGTAAAGAAGAATGATGTCTTTAAATCAATAGCTTATAGAAAAGCAATAAAGCTAAAATTATGATAAGAAATTTTTATTCTTTATACAAATTAAAGGATTTTGGTGATGATTATGTTATTAGAGAAGAGCGTGGGTTTATTATATCAGTCAAGTACGACGAACGCGTCAAATAATTTAGATTGAACTAAATGGCAGTTGGACCTTTAAAAATAACTACTGGTTTCAATTTAAGATTTTGCACATTTTAAGTATTATTTAAATGATATTGTAATTAGGATGTTATACGACTGCATGTTTGTATGTGGTAATCTTTAAAACGAAAAAACCAATTTACAGATCATTTTTTTTTTCAACAATTACGGGTTAATTTACTTTATAGTGAGCAATATGAAGAGATTATATTCAACCATAACATATATTTTTTTAATAAAAACGGTAATATGTACGTAAGTATGTGGTAATTAGTACCAGAATGTGTTCAAATTCGCGTGTAGAACCTATCATTTTATAAGTATATTAAATTTTTAATACGACAACTTTCTAATGTATTCTATTGAACGTTAATGTCAATGAGAAAGGGAATGATTATATACTTTATTTCAAATCAATCTACATACATTGTTATGACGGCAATGGGTGGCAACTACATCGTAAGGTTTGGTATCCAGCTAATGCGAAAACAATTAGAAGCGAGCACACCAGGCGGTCGAAATGTAAGAATAATTACCGTTAATATATTATGCAATCCACCCTCAGAGGTTAGCGAGGGATAGCAGATATTTCTGAAGAACGCATAATACCTACGTAATGGGCAGTGAGACCGACGCCATACGGTTCTGATTGTTTTTCAAATAAATACCTGTTTAATATGAAACCTTGTGCGTGTATTCTGTATTTATTGAAAAATGATATTAAGTTGGTTTGACTCGTTCGGGTAAAAAAGGTTTATATATTTTTAACCGTATTCGTAATAGCATGAATAATGCCGTAATGATTAAAAAATAATTATTATACTATCATTATTTTAATATCAAATATTTGAAAATCATGGTGACTACGTTTCAAAAAAATATAAACAAAAATTTAATCCTAAAAGAATAATTATATGAAGCGGCTAAGCCTTTCAAAAATAAATATAAAAGCATTTTTATAATGTAGTAACAACGTATTCTTGAGTTAGTTTTCAATAACGTCTTAATTAAATCAAGTCTCTAAATCGCTTCGCCTTACATAAATTGACTTACACAACTCGAAAGGGATGGGAGATTTATTTATCTAATGCATATTTTAACAATCAAAGCGTGGGCGTTTAAGCGGATTCCATTATAATGTCAATATCGCCGCACGGCTCGATCTCAAAGACCGTACCTGCTTCTTCTTGAATATTTATGCGGGTAATAACGATGCAAAAAGCATACGACAGGATAACAATGGACGTCGAGATTTTTTCAGGATTCTATCGGTAACGAAGGAAAATGACTGCTGTGCTGTAATTATGTTGCGTTCTGACGAGTCTGGGGGATAATGGGGAGGGGATTTATCTCTATAAAACGTCGGCTAGAGCCAGATTACATTGATATTGAAAAAACAGAAGTGGCGTCCAGAGGAAATGCGCACTTGCAAGTTTGAATAAACTGGAGTAATGATATTTATGGTGTCTGAGAATGAGACTCATTCCAGTCAAAGACAGCTAAATGCGTTATGCTAATGATTTGGTTGAAAATAAACTTAAATGAACTAACAGAAGTATAAAAATGAGTTTCGTTACCCAACAGCCCCCTAACAAAAGCTTATTTGATAACAGGTGTAAGGGTAGATTGGGGATTTAAGTACCAACTGGACAATATAGTCGACAAGTCAAACAGTTTAACCCACGTATCTAAGCTCGACAGCCCTTTTGAAAACGAACCCGGCATTAATTTAACAAAACTGATGAGTAAGGGAAGAAGACCCTTTACACAAAAGTTAATGAGTTATTCTATTATTAAAAAGAGATGACATTTGTATTTAAAATTCTATTTTAGCCGCCTTTATTTATTTGCCTTTCGAATACGTAGAAAAACCTTTGACAATAAAATAGTTCTTAATTGGTTGTTTATAATTAATTATAGCCTCAATTTAGACCAGACAATCATGGTAATATAATAAGTAAACCAAAGATTGATACAATTTTTCCCAGCGAGGTTTATGGGTACCATTTAGGCAGAATAAATTAATCCGTACAACGGTCGAGAGAAATTACACACTTCTTTCAGTCAGCAGAAACACCCGAGAAATGTTATTACATTTCAGGAGGAAAACCCTATTACTATGAGTGGTAAAAGATAATAGCTTTGTGGAAATTGAATAACACAAGATTCGTAAAGTCTAATGTAACTAATATAAGTGAGTGAGGGTCCGCGTTTCGACGATCCCAAACGAAATCACACTCAAAATATACGTAAATGATGAATAAGTGGCATGGGGAGAGCGGGGATCGGTACGTGTCCAAGTGGCGTGTTCCCCTCCCGCTTTCAGCCTTTTCCCTGTAAATCCCGAGTGTCACAACATTACCCAACCTCGCCATCACGTTGTCTTCAAATTGACGCGTTTTTCGCCGTTTGCTTTCTATTCATGTTGATTGACTTATAAGACCTAACCAATTTTGTCACTTTAAACTAAGTTTACTATTTAGTTATGAGGTAAAATACTCTCAAATGTGATGAATAATAATAGCGGTTTTAATATATTGTTCTAGGTAATTAAAGAATAACACAATCCTTTAAATTATAACAAAATAGGATCGTTCATCTTAATTAATTTGCAAATCTAATTCAATATACTCCCTAAGACGATGTAAATAGACGAGCATGTTTATATAACTTTTGTAGACACAGTCACATTACATTAATGGATTGAACGGGCGCGTGCGTGATTTACGTGTTGTATTAGAATGTACCAGTATTTATATATTATTAGCATTAATATCCATGGCATTATGGTATATAAATATGGCTTTCATTCAAACTTCAGCTACAGAAATCCGTTCTACAAAAGAATCCAGTTATACCAAGAATACTTTGAGAAAGAACGAAGAACAATTGTGCCAAGAATAGTCATAAAATTTCTCTATTAAAATGAATTAAATCATTAAACTTTGATATAAATCTAATTGCTTTGAAAAGTTGGAGAGCGGAGAACTTAAGAACCACAAAGACTTTAAATTCCGAACTATTTATGCCATCAAAAACCTAAGCCATCAATAAAAATATTCTGTGAATAATGAATGAAAAATTGAATAAGAGGCATTCATTAATGCGATTGTAAAGGGGAGACCCGAGGGAGCGAGTGTCAGGTTTACCGGTGGCCACGTCAGCTGAAACTGTTGGCAATTACCTTAAATGTGGACAACGCAGTAGAGTCCAGTGGGAAAATTATTATTCACCGCATATCCAATTTTTGCCCCGCTCTAAATTGGAACGCTACCTGTGATTGCCTACATCGTTGCAACTGTCGGACGACAGACGGATTGTTTGGTCGTGGACGTTTTGTATAAAGGAGAGAATTGCAATATGTCTACAATAGTACAGTGTATAGTATATATTATACAGTCATTAATACAGAAAATTAATCTATCAGTATAACTGTCATACTGACATTAGAAATCTTTAAAATATATTCCTGGTACCACAAACTGTTGAAGATTGGTAGTCATCCCTAATTAATTCTTCAATGAAACAGGTAAGAAGGATGTGATCACTTATTTAAAATGTTAAAGATATCATGAATGAAAGCTCATCGTATCTCTGTAAATTAGAACACGTTAGCTATGATTGCTTGTGTTAATCATCGCTCCGTTCGCATTGTCGCCAGACAAATCGTTTGGACGCTCTGTTTAAGGACACGAACTTAATCTACCGCAGCGGAGTCATTTGTTTGTGACGGCCCATCCATTTTTGTGTGCCACGCTACTTTGGTTTGGTTTGCTACTGATAGTGTTTGGTTGAACTAATTTTTGAAGTGACGTTACTAAAACTGTTAAGTATCAATCTTCGTATCTTGACGTGTATACTTTGTTTTATGAATGAAATGTCCAGCTATAATTTTTTAATTAGATGAAAAAACTTGTACGTAAAATTGTATGTACGTGTTAAACTTTTTTATTATACAGAATATGAGCCCGCAGTCCACCTGGTGATAAGTATATACTTAGGCGCATCGATAAGTTGGCGCCATGGCACCAGCTAAGATCCTACCTGTAGTCGACCACGGATTCCTTCCAATTTAGTCCTCAGGCATAGCAACACGCCTGGAGACTAAGTTGGATCGTCTCTAAATAAGTATGTGTCCCTCACTACATACATAAAAATACAACAGCGTTTAATACTGTTGCTATTAGACAGAAATAGGCTTGGTGCCGCTGGAGTCAAACAACAAAAAAAAATTACCATCTTTAAAATGATCTGTGATTTGTAATTAGTAATCGTGAAACTATCACTTAATTGAAGAACTCAACATCTGGTAAATGTCCTATCAGTAACGTAAACACTAAATAATACAAAAAGAGCATTAAAGTACAATTAAAATACACGACAAAATTTGAATGTGCCGCTGTAAACAGAAACTTCAACAGTCGCAAACGATATTACTCACTGGTCACCGCTGCTCACCGCGGTCGTTCCGTTGCGAAAAATACAACAATTTAATTTAGTCTAACTCACTCGCTACAAACCGTGTAGCCGCAGCGCGACAAAAAGCTACACACATCAATTACGTGGAATGTAGTTGCCGTGGTCTTGCATGTAGTCGTGAATTTGAGCCATTATATTTCATGTTTGGAGTCAAACAGACAAGCTTTCGTTCGTGTATGGACAATCGCATCACCTATTTCTGTCTAATAACAGCAGTGTTATGAG
>DWPF01000140.1:0-14016 GCA_018251575.1 Cecropterus bathyllus | reverse complement strand
ACTGCTATGCCTAGTTAATATCAATGTGTGTGTACTTTATTAGTAGTAGTTACAGTCCATTAGCTTTTTTAAAAAATTAAGATAGTCGCAAATAAACTCTCAAACCGTCAACACGTCGTTTTACTGTGCCATAATTTAAACAAGCAATAAACAACCTTATCGCCGTAACCATCCTGCCTCGGTGAGAAGTAGTGAGATTTGCCGTGAACCACTACTCACACGTTAGATTGTTGAAAGTCATAAGTTTAATATAATTAATACTTTGTACTGAACGACCCACGTTGTGGAGCGGTCACCATACCGGTCTGACAGGCAGTGGGTCCCGGGTTCGATCCCCGGCCAGACGGACATCTGAATGAGTTTAGATGTCTGGGTGTTTGTGTATTCGTCTTTGTGTGTCCATGGCACCCACGACACAGGAGAAAATCCTACCGTAAAAAGCGTTTATGTTATGAATTCTTTTTGCACAGATTTAAAAAAAAATACATGATGAATACATTAAATAATGATTAAAGAATGATGAAAATAATTATTTATAATTTTAATATTTTCTTTACATTAGTGTTTGGTAAAGTCTTAGCCACGTCCGTGTGTCCGTTTGCTTATCGCTCCTTATGTGCCCAAGAAGCAATTTAATGGATTTGGCACAATTTTAACCAATGAGTAGTTGTTTGAAAGAAATGTATAGACATGTAATAGATGTATGAATTGTGTTAGCTACCTGAGCGATGGAAATAAATAGGAAATAATAAATCTTTATCTTATATTTTTTACTTTTTAAATATTCACGATCTTGCAGTCCAATATTTAACGTACTGTTACGCGGCCTTCTCTGACAGTCTTTTTAAAAAAAACTACTTTTTGCCACTGAGTCTATTTTATTAATTACTACTATAATAACACAATTACTACTATGATTTCCTAAGTCTTTTTAAACTGGCTATTTGCGACGGCGTCCAAGTTCTAACTGCGTGATTTTACTAAAGAAATACTGCATTACGAAATTTGCTGAATGGGCAAATTCCAATGCATGGAAATATCCATTTTATGAATTGATGACTAAGAATAAAGTGGCTTAGTAACAAGGGTTATAACAGCTCCCCCTTTTTGACGAAGCTTTATCCTTTTTGGATATAGCGAAGTTGATGGATGATCTTAGGAAACCATTTACAATAAGAACAATCAATATAACATATGATGAAAATAATTATTTAAACGAACAGCATTTGATTATTAAAATTTTATAACAAAATCAATTAAAAGTTAAACTTATATATGAATATAACAAAATAATAAAAAGGATTATTAATAAGATTAGCATTTGATAATCAGAATTATATAACAAAATCAATCAAAAGATTAGATCATTTATGTATAAAAATATAAAAAATTAAAATAAAAATAAATATTAATACGTTAGCATTTCACAATTAAAATTTTATAGTAAAATCAATTAAACATTTAGATTTCTAAATGAATATAACGTAATAGAAGGCAGGAATTAATGTTTAAAGTTTAGAAATTTATAAGATTTAGAAATAATGATAAAAATATTTAATTATTCGATTAGCGTTTGACAGTCATATTTTTAGAAACGTAATCAATTAAAAGTTTAGATTTCTATTTGATGGAAATTGTACTTTATGAATTTGTTTATCAATAGGCAATGATTGAATAGATTTTGAATCGTCATTAGTTGATGAAGATATCTCAGTCATTTCAATTGAATTCGTTATCTTTGATTTAGTTTTATTAGATTTCTTATTATAGCATTGATTAAAAATTTGAACACAACATCCAGAGTTTGTATTAGTTGTAGTATGTCTTCTTTTAAAATAATTATAAATCTTATAGGCTAGGTACAAAAATAAAAACACAATGAGTATATAAGTGAATGTTGAATAGTAAGGGCCATATTTAATAAAATGGGATTCTTTTTCTATGTTATTGAGTTCTTGTTCGAAATTATTTAATTGATGATTTGTATATTTTAAGGTATCTAAATTTATTTTACTTAAAGAAATAGGTGTTATATATCGTAAACTTTTATTAAATGTGTCCCTTTTACAGCAATCATCAGCTGTTATATCAAAAGAAATATCTAGGGGTGATTTCATTACAAAAGCACGGGAATTACTAGGATTTAATTGGATAGTTTTAGAATAACCCATACAGTTGGGAGTTAATTTTACAATGCCTGTACCAATAACTGAGTGATCAATAATATTGTCACCACAACGAATAGTGAGTTTGTTTGGCATTGATTGTACAAAAATCCATTTATTATTTCTTAATTTTTGCCAAATATCGACTTGACCATACACAATTTTGGCATTGCATTCAGACGGTAACGAGAGTGTTACTTCAGTAAGGATTCTGGATTCACAATTAGGGCTACTTAAACAAGAACATATAGTTATTAATTCACAAATTGAATAGTTACTGTCAATGATTCTACACTTAT
Source organism: Cecropterus bathyllus (assembly GCA_018251575.1). NCBI lineage: Eukaryota > Metazoa > Arthropoda > Insecta > Lepidoptera > Hesperiidae > Cecropterus > Cecropterus bathyllus. The sequence continues at coordinate 11,552 of DWPF01000140.1, read as the reverse complement.
CTAATGAGTCCAGCATTGCATAATGCATTCTGTCATCACTTAAGGCGATGTACGAATTAGTAGGTTGAATTAAAGCAAACGTTTTGAATGAATCATCATGTGGGGTTGGCAAAGGTAAAACTTTATACACCATGAATCTGTCAGCTGTTATTAACGGGATTTGAAGAACAAAAATGATCTTATTGTTGTAATAATAAGTACTTAACCTAGATACATCTATGAGTGAATTAATATTTTTCATACTTAATGTTACTGGAAAATCTAATTTCTTATTTATTTGATTGTTATGTTTGGATAATTCACTAAAAAGACTTACAGGACTAATTACGCTAGGATGTAGTATATTAAGCTTAGAAAATAGAATAGAACTTAGCATAGTATCTAGTAAATTAGAAATAGAAAGTAAAGAACCTTCGATTATATTAAGTAAGTTATTTAACTTAGATGTATATAATAATGAGTTTTCAGTTTTTGTTATCTGAGAAAATATATCATTAAGATTATTTATTTGAGCATTTAATTTGATTTCATTTTGGTTAAGTTTGTAGATAGTAGAATTAAAGTTATTTATTGTAGATTTAACTATATGAATATTATCTCGCATTAAATGAAATATTTCTGTCTCACTCTTTTTACATGACTCTATTGCGGCGTCATATTTTCTTGCATCGTCGGCATCTAATGTGCCAAAAAAGAATTTTAAAATTTCGCCACCAAATTCTAAAGATCGTTTAGTTTTAACAGATTTTTCATTTATAATATGTGATAAAGAAGCTAATTTAGTGTTGCTGTATTGGATTAAGACTTCTATTGGATTAATCATATCTTCGCAAGAATTTAAGTCTTTAGACTGGATCGCATTACACAGTTTGACAGTGTCATGTAATAATGTTTCTATTTTATTTAGATAAGGTTCTAGGGAAACTAAGTCAACATGAGTGATTACCTTCCAGTAATCATTATAAAAATGTATGTATGTCGTTGGTTCAAAATATATCCCGGGACTGTGCGGGATAGGGATAATGCTCGATTCGGCACCGCCTTCGCATGGTGTAGCATTATAGAATATAAGTCTGAAAAGATAGAAATGTTTATACGTTAGATAAAATAAGTGAGTAATTAAGATGTAGCTGGTTTAATTTCATTTGTATGATACTTGATTTTCTTACGGCCTATTTGTAATGTAACATTATGGTTATTATGAATTTTAATTATTTTGTATGGACCCTTCCAAATGGGTGATAGTGCTTTACGGAGTCTGTGATGATGTTTAAGGTATACCAGATCTCCTACTTTGTATGTTATTTCACGTGAACTAATGTCATAATATTGTTTAGATTTTTCTTTACTGTTGATAATATTTTGAATAGCTTTTTCCCGACTGTAACGCATTCTATATTGTAATGCGCGAATGTACTCGTTGTACGTAGTATTACTTGTTGTTTCATATAAGGAATTTGGAATACTTGGTTTATAACCATACAATAATTCATGTGGAGTATAATTGGTAGTGCAATGAGGAGTAGTATTATAAGCAAGTATTGCTGTAAATAAGTAACAATGCCAATCATTTTGATTTTCGTTTACAAATGATTTAAGATACTCCTTTAAAGTTGCATGTGAGCGTTCAAGGGCGCCGTTAGTTTGAGGATGATAGGGAGTAGTAAAGGTTGCTTTGACTTTTAATATCTCAGTTAATTGTTTAAATAAGTCTGATGTGAAACAAGTACCTAGATCAGTTAAAATAGTTTTAGGGAAACCGAAAAGTGACATAAAGTGAACTAGGTTTCGCGCTATCTCTTCGCTAGTTGATGAAACCATTGGATAAGCACTAGTAAATTTGGTTAAATCATCTTGTAAGGTTAATATAAATTTAAAATTTTGGAGACCTGCATCGGGTAAAGGACCTACGATGTCAAGCGCTAGCCTTTCAAAAGGTCTAGTGGAAGTGGATGTTATCTCCATTGGAGCCTTATTAGACTTTCTGAGGGGCTTATTAATTTGGCACAACTTACATTTTTTGACATAATCTTCGATGTCGGAGCGCATACCTTTCCAATAATAGCTAGATTTAATACGTTTATACATCCTTTGTGAACCTGGATGACCGGCTATAGCCGAATCATGATTTTCTTTTAAAATTATAGGTACTTCTACAGAAGTAGGGTAAATTAGTTGATTTTTATAAATATGTACTTTAATATTAGTGTTATGAAATATGCATGAAATCATATTATAAATTTTAATGTATGCTAATTTAGAGAAAGGGTCAGAAAAATCTGAAATAGCCAGATCTGTAATGTCTGGGTTTATAATTAACATATTTCTAAGTTTCGTTAACAAATTATATATGTCTCTATATTGAGTTTGTTCATAGTGATGAACTTTAGTAAATAAAAAGTAGAAGTTTTTGTTTTTGTTATCGATCTTTAATATTGTAAAGGGTTCGCGTTCTGAATTAAGTATTTTATTTGTATTATCCAATTGAGATAAGATTTCTTCACAATAGGGCATAGAATAATCGAAGTCTAGGGAGACTGGACATGCGATTGTATTTAATTTTGATAAATGCAAGCCTTGAGTGCATTCTTCGATACTAATATTACATGTAGGAATTTCGTTAATTAATTGTTTTTTAAAATATTGTTCATAAGAAAAATTATTTAAATTGTTTATATTGACGATATTAACGGGACAACGTGATAACGCGTCGGCATTAGAATTAAGACGACCTTGTTTATATACGATCTCGTAGTCGTATTCTTCGAGTTTAAGGCGCCAGCGGATTAGTCTACTGCCTGGATCCTTAACGTTGAAGAGCCATACAAGAGGCCTATGGTCGGTCACAATTTTAAACTTATTACCATAGAGATAAGGGCGGAAAGTTTTCACAGCGAATATAATGGCTAACAGTTCTTTTTCAGTAGTTGAATAATTACCTTCGGGACGATTTAAGGTACGCGATGCATATGCGATCGGCTTATCCTTACCTATAGGGCCTTGTGATAAAACGGCACCTACAGCATAGTTACTGGCATCTGTAGTTACTACGAATGGCTGTGAAAAATCGGGATATTGAAGAAGCGGCGCAGTAATTAATTTTTCTTTCAGGTTTTCAAATGCAGTTTGTTGTTCTGAAGACCAGTTAAAGACGGCATTTTTCTTCAGAAGAGAGGTAAGTGGTTTAGTTAGTTTTGAAAAATTGTCAATAAATCGACGGTAATATCCTATAAGACCTAAGAAGGATTTTATTTCCTTCGGATTCTCAGGAACTCGGAATTGTGAAACGGCCTTGACTTTTTCGGGATTTGGAGAGACACCTTTGTCGGTGATAATATGGCCTAGGTAAGTTACTTCACGTCTTAGGAATTCGCACTTATCTGGCTGTAATTTTAAATTAAATTGGCGAAGTTTGTCAAATACAAGTTTTAATTTTTCTATATGATCTTGAAGATTTTGTGAGTATATAATACAATCGTCGAGATAGATATAACAATGTAGACCTTGTAACCCAGATAATACGGTATTCATAAGGCGCTGAAAGGTTGACGGAGCGTTTTTTAGCCCAAAAGGCATTCTGGTAAATTCATAGTGTCCAGATATGCTAGAGTTAGTACTTATAGTAAAACCAGTTTTAGGCGCATCCTTGGCAGCCATTTTTATTTGGTGAAAGCCACTTGCAAGGTCAAGTGTGCTAAAATATTTAGAATGACCAAGTTGGTCTAAGATATCTGTGATAAGAGGCAATGGATAAACTTCAGAGACAGTGACGTCATTGAGGCGACGATAATCGATAACTATCCTCCATTTTCTTTTGCCAGAAGCATCTAGTTTTTTCGGGACTACCCAAACTGGGGCACTCCAAGGGGACACAGAGGGACGAATTATGTTTTGTTTTAGCATTTTACGGATTTGAGTTTCGACTTCCTCCTTATGACATTCTGGAAACCGATAAGACTTAACGTGGATAGGAGGGGCATTTCCTGTATCAATAGAGTGTTCAATAGCATTACTACACGACAGAGGATCGCCTTCAATATAGAAGATATCGGTATATTCACTACAGCAATCTAAAAGAGCCTTTTTCTCTTCACCATTAAGATGGGAATAGCGAATTAACTTTAACACTTGATTAATTCGAGAACTAGAAGACGGGGTTTGAGAATTAATAGATGTAAGATTAATGTTTTGATAAGAGTTAAAATCATCACTTCGATCAAGGGGCGTCAATTTAACATGATAGTCCTTAATTTCGACTTTATTTTCTGTCGTATTTAATATAGTTATATTTACCTTTTTATTAGGTTTTATTAGTACAATACAGTTTGAAACATATACACCTTCACTTAAGGTATGATCTAGCACTAAGGCTTCATTGTTTTGATAAGACTCGGAAGAGTAATTTGATATGGCGCACTCGATAACAGCTTCAGAGCGTGCGGGTATTATATATGTAGGTTGATCAAATAAAATGGGAACTTCATATCCGTAAAAGGTCATTATTTTAGAAGTATAGTCTATATTAGCGTTAGAAGTTTGAAGGAGGTCTGAACCTATAATTCCATCATATTTAAGATTTACATTATCATCAACTACGTAAAATTTATGACTATAGATTTTGTTGTTTAAAAGGAGTTGTAAGTATGATGATCCCAAGGTTGAGCAAAACGAATCTGTGTCGTTTATACCTTTAATTTCAACTGTATCGGAGAGAAGCTCCGGTTTATCTTTTAAACTTGCTAGTTTTATGATACTAATGCTTGCGCCTGTATCGATAAGGAATGACAGATTTTTAGGAGAGTGTTTAGTTAGTAGATTTGTATACGGTAGTGAGATTTTATGTTTGTATATATTTAATTCAAATATAGGTACCGGATCAAAAACTGAGGATTCGGGATTTATAGGGACCTTTGTAGGTAAGTTATTTTCATAGGAAATGTTACATATCTCGCTCTCATTATGGCGAGGCTTATTACAAGGAATAGAAAACGAATTTGTATTTTTATTATTAGGTTTTATATAAGATATGGATTTAGGATTATAGGATATAGAATTAGGTTTGACAGGACTCAGTTGTTGAGTTAAGGATTTAGAACTCATTATTTGAGATTGAGTTAAAGATTTAGGACTCACCATTTGAGGTTGAGTTAAGGTTTTAGGACTCACCATATGAGGTTGAGTTATGGATTTGGGAGAAATTTTATATAGCATATTCGTGTCATTTCTAATACGAGATTTCGGTAGACACGGCACCGAAATCTTCTTTAGTTTAAATCATTTTGATCGATATTATCTTCGTCATTAGATTGACATTCACACATGTTGATTTTTTGTAGAGAATTGGTGGAATTTTGTTCGGGTTTCAAATGATTACTATGTTCGCGGCGCTGATTATTATATTGGCGTCTACGACATTCTTCTATCGTGTGACCAAGCCGTTTGCAATAATTACAGGATCTTTTATTAAAATTATTTGAATTATTATTTTGATAGCCTTGAGGATTAATATGGTAAGATTTTTGACTAAAATTAGGTTTTTTGTTTTTATAGCATTCTGATGAACTGTGTCCGGTTTTATTACAAATGGAACATTGTTTCTGTGATTTTGCATACGTTTTAGATAAATTATATAATTTTTCCTCATCAGTAGCATATTGAACCGCATCACTGAGGGTTAAAGGATTTTTACAGCGAACAATTGTAGATATAGAAGGATTTAACCCTAATAAGAAAGAATTTAAAGCGAGGTCTTCCATGGCAGCTATTCTGCCAGGAAGTTCTTTTTCGTCTTTACAACTATAGTGAATATCGGAATGTATGCGTGTTAAGATATTTTCTATTCTAAGCGAGTACTTTGTAACGTCCTCGTTAGTTAATTGTTTTGCATGTTGTAAATCGGATAATAAGTGTGTGGCGTGTTTTTTCTCGCCGAATGTTGATCTTAAAAACGTTTTTAATTCTATCCAATTTGAAAAAGTTTTTAGGCTACACGCTATTTGCGCTTTTCCTTCGAGTTGTGACACGATAAATTTACATAAAATTAGTTGTTGATCAGGGCTGGCTAGTGACATTGCATTGTCACAATTGGTTAAAAAGGCAGGGAGTGATTCCCTGTCGCCGTTGTAAGTTTTAATAAATTTGGTTAAAAACGACAACGTTATCTTTTCTGCCATTTTTACTTCAGAAGATTCGCTTTTGAATGACATATGGATTATACTATACTGGACTTTTGTAAATTATTAAGATAACTAAGTAAAATAACACAGAAAAATAATTTAGGAAAAATAGTCTAAAATTAATATTTAAGAAAATTGCACGAAATTGAAAATGTTTAAAATAATTCACTGAACTCACAGAAACCCGACGAACACGTGCATCGCCGTGGGAGACGGTGTCGCGTGGCTGTTGCCACGTGGTAATAGGACTCGCGTCCTACGGTCTGATTCTGTAGAGTTTCTTGATGACGATGACGTGGATGATGGTGATGCGAGTTATCTTGGACCCCTTCAGTCGCTGCAGTAGTCTGGAGCGGGCTCAGGCTGACGCTGAGGCTAACCGTCGTCCAAATGTGGCTGGAGCGAGCTCAGGCTGACGCTGAGGCTGACCGTCGTCCAAATGTGGCTGGAGCGGGCTCAGGCTGACGCTGAGGCTGACCGTCGTCCAAATGTGGCTGGAGCGGGCTCAGGCTGGAGCTGAGACTGACCGTCGTCCTGGGTAGCTGGCGCAGACTTGTCCTAAGGGCAAGTTTTACTGTCGGCCAGAGACTGTGCCAGAGGCCTGGATTCGGATACCAGCGTCTTATTGACTCTCGCGTCGTAAGAACTTCTCTGGTATCCCACTTCTGACACCAGTTGTTACGCGGCCTTCTCTGACAGTCTTTTTTTAAAAAAAACTACTTTTTGCCACTGAGTCTATTTTATTAATTACTACTATAATAACACAATTACTACTATGATTTCCTAAGTCTTTTTAAACTGGCTATTTGCGACGGCGTCCAAGTTCTAACTGCGTGATTTTACTAAAGAAATACTGCATTACGAAATTTGCTGAATGGGCAAATTCCAATGCATGGAAATATCCATTTTATGAATTGATGACTAAGAATAAAGTGGCTTAGTAACAAGGGTTATAACAGCTCCCCCTTTTTGACGAAGCTTTATCCTTTTTGGATATAGCGAAGTTGATGGATGATCTTAGGAAACCATTTACAATAAGAACAATCAATATAACATATGATGAAAATAATTATTTAAACGAACAGCATTTGATTATTAAAATTTTATAACAAAATCAATTAAAAGTTAAACTTATATATGAATATAACAAAATAATAAAAAGGATTATTAATAAGATTAGCATTTGATAATCAGAATTATATAACAAAATCAATCAAAAGATTAGATCATTTATGTATAAAAATATAAAAAATTAAAATAAAAATAAATATTAATACGTTAGCATTTCACAATTAAAATTTTATAGTAAAATCAATTAAACATTTAGATTTCTAAATGAATATAACGTAATAGAAGGCAGGAATTAATGTTTAAAGTTTAGAAATTTATAAGATTTAGAAATAATGATAAAAATATTTAATTATTCGATTAGCGTTTGACAGTCATATTTTTAGAAACGTAATCAATTAAAAGTTTAGATTTCTATTTGATGGAAATTGTACTTTATGAATTTGTTTATCAATAGGCAATGATTGAATAGATTTTGAATCGTCATTAGTTGATGAAGATATCTCAGTCATTTCAATTGAATTCGTTATCTTTGATTTAGTTTTATTAGATTTCTTATTATAGCATTGATTAAAAATTTGAACACAACATCCAGAGTTTGTATTAGTTGTAGTATGTCTTCTTTTAAAATAATTATAAATCTTATAGGCTAGGTACAAAAATAAAAACACAATGAGTATATAAGTGAATGTTGAATAGTAAGGGCCATATTTAATAAAATGGGATTCTTTTTCTATGTTATTGAGTTCTTGTTCGAAATTATTTAATTGATGATTTGTATATTTTAAGGTATCTAAATTTATTTTACTTAAAGAAATAGGTGTTATATATCGTAAACTTTTATTAAATGTGTCCCTTTTACAGCAATCATCAGCTGTTATATCAAAAGAAATATCTAGGGGTGATTTCATTACAAAAGCACGGGAATTACTAGGATTTAATTGGATAGTTTTAGAATAACCCATACAGTTGGGAGTTAATTTTACAATGCCTGTACCAATAACTGAGTGATCAATAATATTGTCACCACAACGAATAGTGAGTTTGTTTGGCATTGATTGTACAAAAATCCATTTATTATTTCTTAATTTTTGCCAAATATCGACTTGACCATACACAATTTTGGCATTGCATTCAGACGGTAACGAGAGTGTTACTTCAGTAAGGATTCTGGATTCACAATTAGGGCTACTTAAACAAGAACATATAGTTATTAATTCACAAATTGAATAGTTACTGTCAATGATTCTACACTTATCTAATGAGTCCAGCATTGCATAATGCATTCTGTCATCACTTAAGGCGATGTACGAATTAGTAGGTTGAATTAAAGCAAACGTTTTGAATGAATCATCATGTGGGGTTGGCAAAGGTAAAACTTTATACACCATGAATCTGTCAGCTGTTATTAACGGGATTTGAAGAACAAAAATGATCTTATTGTTGTAATAATAAGTACTTAACCTAGATACATCTATGAGTGAATTAATATTTTTCATACTTAATGTTACTGGAAAATCTAATTTCTTATTTATTTGATTGTTATGTTTGGATAATTCACTAAAAAGACTTACAGGACTAATTACGCTAGGATGTAGTATATTAAGCTTAGAAAATAGAATAGAACTTAGCATAGTATCTAGTAAATTAGAAATAGAAAGTAAAGAACCTTCGATTATATTAAGTAAGTTATTTAACTTAGATGTATATAATAATGAGTTTTCAGTTTTTGTTATCTGAGAAAATATATCATTAAGATTATTTATTTGAGCATTTAATTTGATTTCATTTTGGTTAAGTTTGTAGATAGTAGAATTAAAGTTATTTATTGTAGATTTAACTATATGAATATTATCTCGCATTAAATGAAATATTTCTGTCTCACTCTTTTTACATGACTCTATTGCGGCGTCATATTTTCTTGCATCGTCGGCATCTAATGTGCCAAAAAAGAATTTTAAAATTTCGCCACCAAATTCTAAAGATCGTTTAGTTTTAACAGATTTTTCATTTATAATATGTGATAAAGAAGCTAATTTAGTGTTGCTGTATTGGATTAAGACTTCTATTGGATTAATCATATCTTCGCAAGAATTTAAGTCTTTAGACTGGATCGCATTACACAGTTTGACAGTGTCATGTAATAATGTTTCTATTTTATTTAGATAAGGTTCTAGGGAAACTAAGTCAACATGAGTGATTACCTTCCAGTAATCATTATAAAAATGTATGTATGTCGTTGGTTCAAAATATATCCCGGGACTGTGCGGGATAGGGATAATGCTCGATTCGGCACCGCCTTCGCATGGTGTAGCATTATAGAATATAAGTCTGAAAAGATAGAAATGTTTATACGTTAGATAAAATAAGTGAGTAATTAAGATGTAGCTGGTTTAATTTCATTTGTATGATACTTGATTTTCTTACGGCCTATTTGTAATGTAACATTATGGTTATTATGAATTTTAATTATTTTGTATGGACCCTTCCAAATGGGTGATAGTGCTTTACGGAGTCTGTGATGATGTTTAAGGTATACCAGATCTCCTACTTTGTATGTTATTTCACGTGAACTAATGTCATAATATTGTTTAGATTTTTCTTTACTGTTGATAATATTTTGAATAGCTTTTTCCCGACTGTAACGCATTCTATATTGTAATGCGCGAATGTACTCGTTGTACGTAGTATTACTTGTTGTTTCATATAAGGAATTTGGAATACTTGGTTTATAACCATACAATAATTCATGTGGAGTATAATTGGTAGTGCAATAAGAAGTAGTATTATAAGCAAGTATTGCTGTAAATAAGTAACAATACCAATCATTTTGATTTTCGTTTACAAATGATTTAAGATACTCCTTTAAAGTTGCATGTAAGCGTTCAAGGGCGCCGTTAGTTTGAGGGTGTTAGGGAGTAGTAAAGGTTGCTTTGACTTTTAATATCTCAGTTAATTGTTTCAATAAGTCTGACGTGAAACAAGTACCTAGATCAGTTAAAATAGTTTTAGGGAAACCGAAAAGTGACATAAAGTGAACTAAGTTTCGCGCTATTTCTGCGCTAGTTGATGAAACCATTGGATAAGCACTATTAAGTTTGGTTAAGTCAAGATGACTTAACCAAACTTACTAGTGCTTATCCAATGTGGGGTGACAGGCCAGAAAACCTCCTCGTGTGCCCGACTTCTGCTTGTCCCTTTTGGATGAAAACATCCGGGGGGAACGGCAGGCTGTCTGGGACGGTTCACCCTGGGCACGAGTAATAGATTTCCTTCCAGGGAATCTATTACTGGTGGCGAATGTTCTGGCACCGCTTCTCTCCATACCCTCTAGCTCACCTCCACTTCTCAGAGGGAGAGGCTTATGCGAGGCGAAGCTGCGACGGGTTCAGCCACTCATTCGTGTGAGTACTGGACAGGCAAATCTGCCAACCGCGCCACATCGTAATCCTGACTTGGGTGCCGTGGTCACGTCTCGCGACCCAATCAGGAACGAGGGTCTTGGCTTAACCGCCCGGACTGCGAGGAAGAAAACCTCTCTAAAAAATTACCCCGAATCTTAAGTTCTGGCGTGCGGCGATGGGATGCATGGTTGATGGGTAGTTCAGCCGAAAGCGCGCTCCCAGCCAGGGTACCTGCGGACCCCCTGTGTTGGGTTACAAATTTACGCTTACCCGGGTACAGGGATCTCTGCCCGGGTGGACTGTGGTTTGTCCCATACTCGTGGGTATCAAAATGGAAAATAATTCTTTTTTTAAAAAACAAACAAATGAGGAGAACAATGAGAAGGGAAGAGAAATGCCTCGTGACGTGGAGGCGAAGAACAGCAGCGCTGAAACCTTTAAGGTTCCAGCAAACCGCAAAAGGGTTCTTAAGGCAAAAACGTCGTCTTTGCCGGCATCTGAATCGGAGACGGAAACAGAGCCTATGAGGAAAATAAATTCCTCACGTCGTGGTAGAGCTGTACCTGCAACTCATAGAGTGGGCCTTGCCAAAGCAAGGCAGGCCCTAAAGGAGAAAAATGACAATGCACTGGAAGAGCATTTCAATAAGTCGCTCCGCCGCCACTCATTTAGCCAACCATCTTCAGTGGCGGCAGATGATGACAGTGAATCATCACTATCGGCATGCACGATACCTGAAGATTCGTGTGATGTAATGGCCTTGGATGACGATACAATGAACATGGGCAGCATGGATCCTGAGGAAAGTCGCGAAAAGGCGAGGCGTCTGGCCAAAGACATCTTAGAGGTTGCTACAAAATCTGGCCACTTAAAAGGTACTTTCGTCAAAAGACTCAAAGACGAC
>DWPF01000139.1:0-14035 GCA_018251575.1 Cecropterus bathyllus | reverse complement strand
TGAGAGAAGACCCGTGCCCAACAGTGGGACAATGGGTTGACGATGAAACCAAACTGAATAAGCTGTATTTTATTAATAAATGACTTCATCTTCCTATCATACCAATCTATACAATGCGATTATGATATTTTTTTATCCCACTGAAGTCCCAAATTGTTAGTCCAAGGTCATCGTGAAGTATTTACGGTATTTACGGTCTGGTCTCACATATCAACGTTTGTTTACAGATTGTTGATTGATGTTCTTTTTTTCTTAGAGATCTATGTATAGAAACAAGTTTTGCACAATCTATCTGTAAATGATGACCATTTAAATCAAGCTGAGTTAAAAAATAATCAACATTAATTGATAAATAGATAAAAATAGCGACAACATTGAAATTTGTTCTCTCGAATAAAGTTTATCATGAATAAATTACGAAAGAAAGCAAATATATAAAAAAGAAAGTCATCGGCGTGATGTAAACAAATTTGACAAAAACTCGGCAGTACAAATTTCGGAATGTCATCAAAATAAAACTCCAATGTCGTTAACTTGATTTGTAGCTTTACGACTTACTTAGTAACTTGTCAAATGTTATCAAATAGTAATAAAGAAATAAAGAGAGATGTGTGTTGGATAGATACGGTTGCCTCATGTGTTCTTTAATAATCATGTTCCCTTGCAACACTAAAAAATTAAAAAAAAACCCTTCGATAAAAATATATTACATTTTGTATGCGATGTAAACTAGGATTGTTAATATGTTAGTGATTTACATAAGGAGATGTGTGTGCAGTGAACACCTAGACCCAGAACAGATATATAAATTCGTTATTGCTATATTTATTTATTTTTGACAAATGTATCAATATAATAAATAGCAATAAATAATAAATGAAGACGCAAATGCGAATGAAATAATAATAAACCCAGGCGTATGTGGAAATAATATAATAAAACTAAGGGTAACCTTCCGCATACACACAATGGAAAATCAAGAAAAGCATTCATGCGTAAGCAATCAAAATGGAGAAAACAAAATGATATGGTACGCAATGATATATTGTGTGCGGTCGTGAAACGCAAGGTCACGCGGTCGCAAGAAACTTGAGAAAGAAATTTACTAGCCACAGGGCTAGGGGACGCCTCAAACGAGTGCGATAAATCCATATTCATACTCATGTCGATATGAAAGCTCACTTTGAATATAACCTAATTGAAATACCGGTTGAAATTGGTATTGTGGATACGCCTGAGCTTTTCGAAATTGCATATTTCTTGGTGTAATCGTATCAATAAACAAAATTGCAAAGGTCGAATTTGAATTCTACTCCCAATCCCTATCAAACTCTTCTTTTGCTCTTCTGTCTATAATCGTTTTATTGTATGTAAGTAAGATGCACTTCTTGGCTCATTTATTTTGAATCATCGTTAAAAGTCTTTGCTTTCCTATAATCTCAATATCACGCCTTATGCAATCTTCTTGAGCAATCGACATAACTGTCATATAAAATGTCAATTACCTCAAACCGTCAGTGCTCCCATGAAAGAGAAAGTAGAAAATTACAAGATGAGCGAAATTCAACGGTGATTTAGGGCCATACAGGAAAGAGGTTTAGGTTAATCGACACAAATTGGCCGAAGAGCAACCGTGAATACTTGACTGCGTCTCAGCTCACCACAACTAATCTTACTCTTTGGTTTAGTATGAAAGTGATTGATTTTGGTGTCCTCTATAAAATCACTTTCGCGATTACGTTGTTTGTTTAATGTACCTTGACAAAAAGTGATTCAGGTTAAGTGTGGCTGTAGAGAGGCTTTGGTCCATTATTCTTGAATTTGGAGCGTTTCTTGCCTGTATTGAAATTTAAGAGACAGTCGAATCATTTACATAATGATATAACATTTATGAAAATGCAAATGAGTATAAATGGAACTATTGATTAAGAAAATTCTGCGATAAGACGGGATAACAGTCACGCTGTGACAACCAACAATGATTTACACATTTATTTCTTTAAAGTTTTCATGCCATAATAGGAATTATACTCTAATTTACAAAAAAAAAAAAAAAATTTTGCTAATTGAAGAATTAACCACGCTGACAATTCTAAATTACTTAAATTCAATAAAGGCATCTTAATAGCTTCAATACGTCGAGTTATCGTTTTATCACCTCGAGAGACAGAACACGAACCAATTATTGCCGCGCCATCGATAAATCGAGCAAAGTATTAGAATTAAGATTTGAATTCACGCTTCATTCGATTTATGTATCACGTTATCCGGAAACAATTATCTTAGGACAGACCAGGCTCACCTGTGACAGTAAAATTATCTTATACACCACTAAATTGAATACTACCAGTTAATAACTCGTACCTACTTTCCTTCCTTGACAAATGGGAGGATGCGGAAACGTTTTGATGTTGATAAAGTGGCGTTAAATCCGGTATTATTCTCGTTGACTTCTAGGAGATTATAATTAGCTATTCATTTATTTATTGTTGAAATAATTTTAAGAGACAGAAATAAATCAAGGCTTCCATTGACACTTTATTAAATAACTGAGGGACTGACTCTGTAAGTGCCATATCTACTCTATAGTACTTGATAGAGGAAGAACATTTTGTATCACCGGAACCACATTCTAACTTAAAATCTAAAGTTACAATTTCTTTCAATGTTAAGACAAAGTAACACTTAAAATATTTATAGACGAATGATTCTCAAGTTCAAATTTAATTGCAAGTCCGTTACTCACACCCAATTAGTGAATATATATGCCAGTGAGGCGTAACAATTATCGCTTGAAACACTCTTCGTATCTGGGTGTTAGCACCAATTTTCACTTCACAACGGCATTACTTGCGTTAACTTGTATAATACTTTTATTTATCTTAACTGCTTTTGTGAGATTCATTTTCAAACATATGTTACGGTATTTTTGAAGTGAAGGCTTAATTGTTAGCTCATGATACAAACAAAGTTTCTTAAAATTTTAACCACGTAACAAAAATATATTCAATGAAACAAATCTCATGATTAAAAGTAATAGTGTACTAATTCATGTATAACAGTTCAAAAAATATCAGCTTAATGCATGTAGACAACAGTGTTATTACTTAACAGGAATAGGAACTGAACAATGAGGTATGTTGACGTGAAAGTGTAAGGTAATATAATGTCTAAGCCTATAACGCAGAGGTAATAACGTGAGGCTCTGATGGATTGGAAGCGGTTAAGTGCAAGAAATCTTATGTTAACAGAAATATCTTTATAAGAAGTAGTTATTTTGTAAATAGTAATATGTGTCTGAACAACTGTGTTGTTTTATTGGATGATGAGGCAATATTTACGACTAGCTTTTTCCAAGGCTTCGAACCGCTTGGGTCATGTACCACGACAAAAAGTGGTATCCTACATTTTAGTCTAGGCCATAAACTATCAGTGCGCTAAATTTCATACAAATCCATCCAGTAGTTTTTGCGTGAAAGAGTAACAAACACACAAATATCTTCACAAACTTTCGCTTTTATAATATTAGTAAGATTATAAATGATGTGAACTGACGTGGTGAACTGTTGTAACTTTATAGTGGAGCACTACGATAACTTTAACTTTTCTGGAATTGCCCTAAGTTTCTTAGCGTACTGAGGACAATTTTTGCGCAACAAGTCAAACCTTCCGGCACCCTTACAAATGCTCAGGACCGCGAAAACTGTGTTCCTGCTGTGTGCCGTTATCGCCTTGTAATTTGAGACTTAGTATCGTGTTATATCTCTCTCCAGCCGGTACCCCGCTCAGGCGGTTATTCAGTTCCACTCAATAATAAACTGTAGCAACAATATGGACACCAAGGCAGTCGTAAATATTTTCGCAATGCTTTAACGAACCACCGGTTTGTTATATTCCATCGTCCATTTCTCAAGCTAATGCACTTGGCCTTAATTCATACGGTGCCTAGGGTTGTCCGATGTCCGGTTTTCACTTGGACACTCAGATATTTCCGTGCCTTGTTCAATTGAAAGATAATTCTGAAATGTTGGGTGCTTGAACTGGCTCCGTTTCCACGGAATGGATGAAAGTACAAAGATTCTCATTAGCAATTTTAATTGAATGGAATGTAAATAAATAGTGTGTAAAGTAATAGTAAACCTCGTCTCACCACGTCTTGGCTTATTAAAATGCTAAATTGTAGTCGTTAATATAAATATTACGCTATCTGCGCATCAGTGTTTCCAATTTTTTATGACCTTTATAGATGAAAAGGAATGTACCCCGTAGACTATGCCGAGTTCATAATATGAAAATCTTTAAAGGTTGGCTGCACCACCTAAAAAAATCTGCTTAGTAACAATCCATAACACAGAGGTGTTATGCATTGCTTTGTTCTAGTCTGAAGGGTTTGGGTGTGGTAAGGGAGACATACTTATACGAGGCGTTCGAACTAAATCCTCAGGCAACGCATCTGCGACTAACCTCAGGTAAAAAAAAATGATCTTATTTTCTTTAACTGTATTTTTGATTGTAGATACTCAATAAATAACTTCAGCCGTGAATCTATAAGATACCGCTGTTTGTTTCCATATAAGCAAGGTTTGTTGACCGTCGATCGATGTTTTATCTGACACCGCATTATCATCGCCTGTGAACCCTCCCTGAGCATGATACTAATCAAACAACGCACTCTCCACGCGGGATACTAATATATTATTTTTTATCAGCTGTCATCATGTGTCTAGAAACTTCTACAGCTAATATTTACATGCATAGTGTTTTATTTACTTAAAAGTTTTTATAATATCGCTTATTTGAACGAATAACCGCATAATTCAAAATTCATAATGTTTAAGTTAAAAGTACAGTTTTAAAAAATAAGCCTTTAAGAACGGTGAACTTAGAGTTCACCGTTCTTAAAGGCTTATTTTTTTTGAGATTAACTTCATTAAGTTAGAAGTAATAAACAAAAAACATTGTTAAAATTTGAGATTGTTCTCAAGTAAAATCCGTGTTTTTGGGTTGTATTATCAATCAACAAAGCAGCGATAGTTACCATGTATTTTCTATTTTCGCCATCGATGAAAGTCTATGTACATTTTGATGTTTATTTAACACTATCCCTGTGAAAAGGGGTTTTAATAAAAGCGCAGACAAGCATATAATCGCATTACATTCGCTACACTTAACATAATTTCTCCTGAGTCTTTATTACAATGAAATAGGAAATTAAATATGCACTGTTTGGTCTAAGATTACTTGCCTTCGTTGAGTGGAGCAATTTCACGGATATGATCTCATGCCAAATCATCATCTATTTCAGAGATATAAATTGATTTCAATTAGTGTTCCAGTGACTTACAAATTATAGGGAGCAATTCGTATTTGTGCGACGAATTGAACTGACAAAGCGAAATTTGATATATGATGTTTGAATATTAAGCCACTTGTTCGCTTGAATTATTCGTCGTATTGAAATTAATAATTTGTATTCGAACCTATTGTTCATAATAACAATAGGTTCGAATACAAATTCTCACTCACGTAGGAACATATTCATAGTATTTTATTATTAAATAAAAATTTAAGATTATCCCTACTACGCTTTGAAAAAGCAACGAAGACTGTAGAGGTTGAAGGTGGTAGCTAAGTACAAGGGATGAGAAACAACGTAGACTATGGTTTGTGGGCAAATGACGGTTGGGCCGACCTAGCGATTTTTAGAATACATATATATTTTTCTAATAATATACATATCTCCGTCACTGATAAGATTATATATATACAATACAATCACATACATACATATACAATCTTGTCACCTTCCACATATTTTTCAATAAATCCATAATTCCGGCGTACAATACTTTTTCTGTCACATCGACACTGACAACATTCGACATATCATCCGATACTTACAATACGAGGTGTCTCAACAGTATTCAACAAAAGCTGTGTAAATAAGTTCATTCGATGCAATTTAATACCTCGTTAAAAGCGGTCCAGTGACTGGAATACTAATTAACCGTAAACCGGTACACGATATTGTCAGCGGACGTAATTTTCTCACTGTCGGCAGCACGTGGTCGGACCGTTATCACACTAAATGTGCTATCGATACTGAATTTATTGCAGATTAATGGATTAGTATCGCTAAATATTGCTTCTGAAATATTTGGTCTAACCGAGTTGAAGGTCAACTGTCGATTGAAGGTCATAGTCTTGTATTGCCATCGATCAGTTGAAGATTATTAGGACGTGTTACTGTATACAATTATTTATTGTTGTGCACTGTCAGCATCCAGTAACAACATTTGGATCAGTCTTGTATAGTGATATAAAAAAAAACTCACACTATGGTAATAAGTAAAAATATAGTTAGAGCTCATAATTGTTTCAGGTATATTGATTCACTTGAAGAAGTTACTGAACTTAAGTTTACCTACGTGATGTTAAGATAGCATTTGATCAAAAACTCTTACCTCGTGAAACAAAAAAACTAAAGTTAGTAAAAAGGTGTTGTATAAATTACTTTCCCAATCGCCTACGAATAAAAATGCGAAACGAAACGAAAATAAAAACAAACAACAGGTTATCCGAATCGTCGATTGTATTATCCGGCAGCGTATTCGCGAACCAACATCCTCTAAATAGGTCAATGGCATTTGGTCGGAGTGCTAGTGTAGTCTCAAAATTAATAGATTTGAACGTGTGACTCACTCGAGATCGAGAATGATCTCATTGTACGATACTTTGTCTGAGCGAAGCACGCGCACTGGCTGTTTCCTTGTTTAATTTTGAATGTTACATTTAGTTTTTTGCGACCACTAGATTATCTTCCCATCACAAATTATCATTCCTTTTATATACTGAATGGTACTTGTCGGACAAGCTCGTAAAGTACCTGCTGATGTTGAATTAAAGCGAAATACATACAAATATCCAAAATTGTGAACGTGAGGTTTTTTTATAATATTGTAGTATCAAACGACCATGCAGTTAACTTGATATGGACCATCATTGCTGCCTCTGGATCACTGTAAGCAACTTCATATAGTATAGGGATTCTATGTGAAGCCAATCAAAGATGCTACTCCCAAGGTTAAGACAGTTGCCTTATACGAAAGTAAGCTAGCAACCTCACCCTTTTATTGAAACATAAGAACTGCTTCACGTTAGAAACAGGTGTGGTGCTGGTACCTCCCGGTCGAATCATACTCGTCCCACCGCCTTGTAAAATATTAATTTAATTGGTGAGTAGTGATAAAAAACTTGCTACATCTAAGGGCTCACACTGAAATATTTTAGATCATTTTCATTGTATTGCAGTCTAAATACAATAATCATAATACTTTTTGAAACAACCGACGTGTACAAAATTTGCATTTTTTAAATTTGATTAAAATTGCACGCTTGCATGGTCTTAATGAAGTATTTGTTTACTAATCACTTCCTACATGTTTGTATAAGATTTATATAAGATCATTAATCTTTTGTTAAATATGATGATGTCAGGAAAAGATTGGGCGAACAAAGATATAAACGGTCTTGAGTTTATAATGATGTTGCAAGGTTACGTTTTAAACGTTTTTTGCAAACTGACCTTACTAGACAAATGCTGTAGGAAGTAATGGATAAGTAATTTGCTACACTTGCATTATTTTAATTCGTTATTGAGATTTAATAAAATATTAATAGATTTGTTGATATTGAGAGAATATTTTCGTCTAGTCTTTTATTTGAGACGTTTTTGTCATGTTTTTCTAATATTAGCGGTAGTTTACTGTCAATCATCTTTATATGACCGTCGAATGATCTGTTTAATATAATAATTAATTATTATTTTATTATTGTTCCACTTTTATGATTCCGAAAGAACTTGAATCAGTATCAGCTCTAAATAAAATACCATACCGTATCTTGATTGTAAAATGTTTATATCAATCTACTTTATTACCTACATTTTGTATGTTTATTATTAGAACTTTTTTTTTTTTCAATATCTGTATTTTATTCTGATTCATTTCCAAGAATTAATATTAGGAAGAAAAATTCAAGTAATATATCAAATATATACCAAACCATTTATTTTGATAAGTTTATTTTTCTGCTTTAAAAATATGGAAATGAAGATTTAAAAATACAAATACTGTTAAAACTAAGTTATCTGTACAGACGTTTATCTTACATCCGCAATCTCCAGCGTTGGTGCCTTATGCCACTTTCCCAGTTTCCGTTTGGCCCTGATTATAAATTCCTAAGCTTACGCCATCTGGATGGAGCAAAAACTCCATTAGATTCACTTATTAACCGTGCCTCAAATCCGGTACTCGCTGCACCAATACGGATTCCTCGACATACAGTATACATCAGCTTCCTGATCTTTTGTTTGAAATCTTGTCATCTAAATGTGATTTGAGAAAGCTTCCTTCCTTAGAAAAAAATTAAGTAGTATATAGTATTTTATTCTTTCTTTTAACGCTTCTGCTCTTTTATATTCAACAGTGAAAATTGTTAATAGCATTTGAAAAATAAGGTCAAATATTTATATTTGTCGAAATAAAGATTTTGAATAAATCATGCCAAAACAATAGGAGCAAGCAAAAAGTTAAATTAGAAAATATCCTTGTAAATACAATTATTGAATATTGTCACTGTGATTTTTTTGGTTAATATCTTATTTTACAATGTTTGTCCTTAATTTTGTCTGTCGTCGTCAATCACAAGAAATACTTGAACAGTCAACTCAACCATTACTTAACAAAATATTTATTTAGCACTTCAACTGTATATTTGATGCTGTAATATTTTGTTTGTTGAATTAATCAAAGTCACGATTCAATTGACTAATATAAAATATTATAACATATTTTAACTAATATTTGTATTTGTATACTTGAAACTTGAGAGATAGGTTGATATAAAATCATGGGATCGAACAAGCGATCGAAAAATAATGGAAAACTGAAGTTGAGCCATAAATCGTTACTATAAAATCAAACGTTCGAAGTAATGAACTTGCTCAGTCTAATTGTACCCATAAGGAACACTTGAAAGCTATCCGTATTACGGAAGCACCAGTTTTATTAAGCTCGTGCTCGATCAAGACCTCCCACATGCCGAACGAGACAGCACAATGGTGATTATGTATTACGGTAAAGGAGCTGCTAGTGGACATTACCGCCTGCGACCGAGTTGTGCGGCGATTGCGGCTTGGAAGTCTTCAGTGCCCTTAACATAATGAATGCGTCGAGATTAGATGCTGCAGTGCTATTTGTTTTTTTTTATATATATGGAATGGAATACTTTATATAGGTATGAAAGTAGCAAACGAGCATACAGTCGACCTGATGGTTAGTGGCTACTGCCGCCCATGGACATCTTTAATCAACCCTAGGTAAGATCACGTCTCACCTAAGGTTAGCCACAGATGCGTTGCTACTCCTGAGGACTAAGATGGAATGCCTCGGAAAAGTATGTCTCCCTTATCACACCCTTAAGACCAGAACACAACAGCGCATAACACTGCTGTTATTAGGCAAAAATAACTGAGGCAGTGGTGCTTCCGGAGTCGAACCACAAAGATTTCTTCACAAAGAAAGAATTTTCACAAAGAAAGATTTCTTCACAAAGAAAGAAGAAGAAAACTTGCAGTCAACTTAATGGTAAGTGGTTACTGGCACCCACGGACGTAAGCAACTTTATATAAGACAGAGGTTTTATCTGAAGTCGATTACAGATGCCTTGCTACTCCCAAGGATTAAGATGGCCGCATCATATATAAGTGAGCCGTGATAAATTGTTCACGAATAAACAATTGTGAAAAATCATAAATCATAAAGAACATAGAGACACAGTATAGCACTCTACTAGTGTCAAATTTCTGAAGGCCCCTTATGCCCTCATTACGAGTTTATGAAGTTTCTCCAATCATTGTATACGTTTTCGCCCATACATTGTCATTACATTGCAAGTTTTCGTTTTCAGCCAAAACTTACTTCTTAAGGCTGTCTACAATTCCACTAATTTCACTTTACAAAGATTGAAAACGTACACATTGATGGTTTCGTAAAAATAATAAACTAAACTACTAAGAGCACAGGCTTTAAGTAATTTGAGACTTGTAGACTGTTATGTCTTATCCAAATGTACTTTATGATCTTTAATAATTGTTCCTTTATGAGTAATTTAATTCATACTATTGAATTTTATTACAATGCATTCATTATGTTATCGTCTGTTACGATAAATATTTGATTGACCAAACTTTCTAATGTCTCTCAATCCTGATATAAGTATAATTGTATTTGCAGAAAATAATAAGCTTTTCTTTGCCGACTGAACGGAATAATGTGTTAAGAAAAGTGTAATACTCTCACTTTATACATACAGTATTTTTAAACATAATTGTGAAACATACCATTCTATGTTCTCATACGTTAATATCTTAGAAAGATCAGCTGGAAAATTCCAAGCCGTATACCGCAGTAGAATGCCGTATACCGCAGTAGAATGCCGTAAGCCGCAGCCGCAGCTTCGCCAACTATCTACCCTAACATGGCACAGACATTAAACGGACGTTGAAACAGACAAAATGGCTCAATTTGTCTTTTACGCCGTAAGTGGCTTCATGATTTAGAATCTCGACTACACCCACTCGTGTTACAGAAGGGAACTACTAAATCTCTGGAATGGTTACACCGACTACTGGCGAATTAGCGTCACCGTCTGACGGTACGAACGGTAATTGTGGAAATTTGTAATGCTTCCGCGAAAATGTGGATATATTGTACCGACGGGGTAATTCTACAATTAGAAATTGCTACGCTTATTGCTCGCAGTTACGAGCTGAGCCTAATCACATACTTCGTTGTTATCTCGATAGTAAATAATGGAAGTAAAGCATTGAAGATACAATTATATTCTGAAGTAGTAAATATGAGTAACAACACTCTTCTAACTAATAACGATGCAGGTATATAACGACCAAAGTATCAACGTTAGTTAAATTAAAGATAAGTTAAAGGTAAACTCTTTGTAGTTCTACTCCAGAATCACTACCGCCACACCTTTTCTGACACATTACACTTTCTCACATATCCATGAGTTAATGCTTACCATTAGGTGAACTGCACGCTCGATTTCATCGATTCATAGACCGAATCATAAATGTCCGCTTATTTATCAACAGAAACAGATATTTAATTAACACGAAGCATTAGCACGAGCTTTAAGTCATCAAGTAATGCTGTGAAATAAGATACGGTTAACCAATCAAAGCTTTTGCTTTCTCTACGATTTATTCATACGACACGGTCTTGTCGTTTTCACTGATGAATTATTGTTATGAGCCTATTGAACAAGCTGTCATCGAGAGCTGTAATGTTTTAACAGTGCTCACACTTGGTGAAATTCAGTGCCATATAGTTCTAGATTTAAAGCCTACTGTTATAGTACATTATGATCTTATTTATGAGATAGCTATCAAATAGCACTACTCCCTCCCTTCTTGTTTAAGTTGTAAGAAGTAACTTAGGGATAACACCATGGGCAGCAGTGTCATCCTGTGTAACATCAATACTCATTGCGGATACCAATACCCATTCTAGGCACAATTACCATTGGCAATTACAGAACCCCCATTACCCCCAATTACGGAACCCCCATTACGGTATGTTCTGCAATTGACGTCAAAGGACTGATGGATGGAATATCTAACTTCTACATCAGCGGCAAAGGAATACTATCTCATCTTATTCGTAGTATTGAATTCCGTATTCTAACTTAGCTTTCCTACATATCTTTTAAAATTAGGTTCTTATCTTTCGGTCTACTCCACTACATCGACACATTGAATAGGTACATCATCTTTAGTCTTTATCTTTAGTCTTTAATTAATATGTTTGACTCGATCAGACTGTCGAGATATATTCACGTTTACTTGCTATTCACACTCAAGAACACTCACTAAATCAATAGTAATTCCAACTGATACAGGAAATAAACTCAATTTATTCCGTCCGTGGTGGGACGTGCCGAAAATATTTCGAAGTGTGGAAGCACCTTTACGTAACTGATTCGTAGTAACACGAATGTCATTGTGAAAAACGATAATCGATTTCGTGAGCAACCTTGTTAATTTTTTTTGACGTTAACAGTTGAAGTATAACATTGTCGTTGTGGACTTCAGAAGTTAACGCTTTGTCATTACTTCTAATAAGTTCTTTTCCTTTCAGATGTACTTTAGTATTTCTTCTAATCACTTTAAAGGATAAATTATTTCTTATAAGATATTTTAATCTTCCACTAAAATTTATACATACAAATTTACTCCGACCGTACAAACAATTAAATTGAAACATTTATATATTCAAAATTTGTTCAGTAAAAACTTTTGGGGAACACAAATCCGCCTTCCTTATTGTCAGTTCACAGAAATCTGGAAAAAATATCGATTCATAAATAGACGAGTTAGGCATTAAGTTTCCGATTTCAATTTTATAGAACCCTTGTTCTAATTCTACGGTCACTTTAGATATTTAACAACCACAGTAAAACACGGTTTATGATCTAATCATATTACAATTTAATAACCGTTATGTCAATATATCTCGTTAGCAAAGAACCGCTTGATCGCATAATATATCAGCACAAGTTTAATCTTGAGTATTCGCTCAAGATTAATCAATCAAGCGGAACAAAAAATATGTATTACTGAATACATAATTTGTAACATGAGTTATAATAAAATGTTATATTGTTATCGATTTTTTCTGAAGTTATTCTTTTTTGACGGGTTGGATTGAAGAAACTGGACAAGTGTATTTTCAGAAAGTTTCAAGAGGGTTGAAAGTTAAGGATACTGGTCAAAGTGTATTTTCTGAAGTTACGGAAAAACCTACGTAAGTTACGGAGTTTCGTACTGAAATAACACTGAAAGAGCATAAATATGTGTCACGGTATTGTCTCCATAGTCTAACTACAAAAAGTTTTACCTCCTCTAAGCCATTATAATTTATTTAAATTCATAAATCTGTACCATATGTACTTTAAACTTGTAATTCCATACATATGTAACGTTTTTTGAAAACTTAAGATAAATGATTTCAAAGTACCTAAAGAGCGCATGGAAATTGAAATGTGGCTCACGACTGATATTAAGATTTCTAGCTTTCTACGCATCAGCTATAACGGTTTTTACTACATAAATTCACTTATTAACAGGAAGTCTTACGATGTACATGTTATTGATTTCCATGAGAGCGGCAGTTTATTTTACTCCTTTATTATTATTATACTGAGTAACTTTTATTAATACTGGGTTATAAAATATAATTGATAAATCATGCGTTTACTTTATATTGCTAGTCTTAATAGCGAAATCAGATATTTGCACGCCTGTAAGACAATAGTAATGTAATTTAGAGACATTCTGTAATTGTAATATTTCAGTTCCAAGTTCTTCTTTCCATATTGTATGTTAAGTAATATTGTGTATATAGTAAAGCTTCAATATTTCGCATCAACCTTCAAGCGATGATTTCATAGTAAAGCATTTCAAAGTTGCAAAAATAACTAATCCTTGTGCTGTCCATCATTTCCAACAAAATGATATTCGTTTGATGCTATAAGATGAATTAGTGTTTCAATCCGACATGTGGGTGGTTACTATGAGCGTTCGCGAAGATCGTAAATGCATTAGTAAATAACGCGTAGGCGTGGGTTGATTGGATGTAATTTTACTAGACGAGGTGAACAACCCTGTTTGTGTATAAGGAACATTTCACACCTATTTCTGTCTTATAACAGAAGTGTTATGCGCTGTTGTGTTGTGGTCTGAAAGGTGTGGTAAGGGAGACTTACTTTTTCGAGGCATTCCATCTTAGTCCTCAGGGGTAACAACGTATCTGGCTAACCTTAGGACCTTAGGATCTTACTTAGGGTTGATTACAGATGTCCATGGGTGGCAGTAGCCATTGACCATCAGATGGGCTGCAAGCTCGTTTGCTACTTCCATACTATAAAAAAAATTACTGGTGTAATGAGGTGAATA
>DWPF01000138.1:0-14036 GCA_018251575.1 Cecropterus bathyllus | reverse complement strand
TGTGACAATTTTATATATTATATAAGATAATTTTATCCCTTACCTCTAGATATTCAGTTCTTTTTAATGTAAAATATAGTAAAATAATCCTGTCCATAATTATCCATTAAACATTACCTACAACACATAGAACTTGATCGATAAATAAAGTAATAGGCTCTTACTAAAGATACGTTACTTAAGTGAAAATTGTATAATTTATGACTAATTAAGACCTTCACTCGTCTGATATATCGATTCATTTCAGCCGTTATGCTAATGAAGTGTCTATCATTAGACCTTCGGGTAATTCTCAGTCTTAATAGAGAAGTCAGCTTAAATTATGACTGAGGCTAGCTCTACGTCTAAACGTGATGGCTGTATTCAGTCATGTTACAAGTAAAGGTTACTATGGTCCTTATTACGTTAGAGTTTAGATTGAACATTGTCGTTCGTACGTCGACGTCGATAGTAACTAGTGATGTGCCGGATATATTTATCCGTATCCGTTTGTTTCGCGGATATCATTATAATATATTAGATGTATTGAATATTAAATTTCACCATTTTTTAAGTGTAGGTAGCAATACAACACGTTTAATTTCCATATAAACTAGTTTAATTTTTAAAAATTGCGTATTTGACACATTTTTATTGCAAAATTAAAATAAATAATTTATTCTACGGAGTTACTAGTATTATAATTTACAAGGTACCAATTTAGACCGTCAACTTTTGATTCAAGGTTAAGCGGATCTAGGCACTAATGATCTGTTTCCTCCCTAGTTATACATTGTATTATAATCCGGCACATCACTGTTAAAAACATTTCTTCCAACCTTGTCGCCTTTAAATGCTTTCTACTATCCATTAATGTTGTTCACAACCATAACATAATGTGTTCGATTTATTAATATTACTATGTGCAACGGCGGAAGGGTTATGGGACGGTTAAGTGAAACGGACCGTTTTGGGTAGGGTTGTCGCGTCATGGTATAAGCGAGAGCTTAAATTTTGCATGTCAGTAACATAAACATGATTAAGGGTTGCCATCGTTCAAATTATTAATCGTACAGACAAACTTCATAGGTTTAATTCATTTGAGTGAAATTGTTTATCTTTTCCCTGATACTAGTTTACTTAAATTTTTAGTAAGTTTCTTATGTGCTCAAATGTTTAAATACATGTTCTACGACTAAATTTGCCAAATCTTTAAGTAGAATCTATTTTTATATAATGATTACAATTATATTATGCAACTTACTAATTTCTCTTGTCAGCCTGTACACAAGGTCAAATTTGTGGACCGATCCGGACGAATGGCAGCCCTCTGTAAACTGCTTCTTCTCAGAGACCAAATTTATTATTCGTGAGCATTCTTTGATCCCCGCTACGTTATAGTTTGACATCCGCTTTGTCTTCGCAGTCAGCGAATGTTCCGTTATCTGCCCTGACTGCAACAGTAGCAGTATATTTGACTCTACTTATTGCCAAAAATAAATGCCACCTATATGCCTGATCAATATTACTCTGCATCCAACTTTATCTAAATTTAATACCAAATATTAAAAAAAAAAACCTTTTCTATAATGCATTATATCGTTGCCCTTAGACAATAAGGTAAGTAATACGATGAGATCAAAATATAACACTATCAATTAATGAGCACATTTGGACGTGTAACACATTTTTATGTTTTACATTTTTAACACAATACAAATTCGTCTTAAAGTCAACGTAGGTAATTATCATAATTTAAGTATATGCAACATATAAATCGCGTTATATTATTTTATAAAAGTGCAGCCCTAGAATCAAAACTCACTAAATTTTCGTTTTTTATGACTTTTGGAAGATCTGTTTCTGGACGCTTCTGGTTATTAATAAACAACATTTATTTAAAGGAAATATTATCACAAAAATGTCTCCAACTATTATTTTATACATCCATTTTGCAAACATTAAGCTATTATCATAACTGCGACACATTTATACATTAATTATTCTATCAGACGATTATTATCAAAACCAGACGCATCTCTCATTCACTCCGTTAACACACAGCTATAATTAGGTCCGGCCGTCAAAACATGACACCCACTTCAAAGCGCTACCGAGAACCCGGAAGCCAGTGTGACGATATCAGTTAATAGATTGAGATCGGTGTAAACATTTTATTCTTGTACATATTTTGACCAATTTGGAGCGTGAAAAGGGCGAGATTGTAAATCGTTCGTCACTCGCATTTAATCGATATTTTTATAAACAAGAAGATTAAACCGACATGTACATACATATACCAACCTAACACAATATACGATGTAAGTTTTTTTTTTACATAAAACATATTAAAGTTTTTAAAGTTGAATAACCATTTTTATAAAAAAAAATGTATTTTATCATTTAGTTACATAGCTTTAATCTTATGACCTGCATAGTATTAATAAATAATTTATTATAATATCGTCAACCCATTATTGACCCACTGCTGGGCACGGATCTTCTCTTAGATTGAGAAAGTTTCGGGTCATAGTCCACCGCGCTGGCCAAATGCGAATTGGTAGACTTCACACAGTTAGGTGTGTAGGTGTCCGTAAGATGATTTCTTCCTCCGTAAAGTAGTAATAATTAACTTCTAATATGCACATCATTTAAAAAAAATCAGTGGTGCGTGCCTAGGATTCGAACAGAGGCCGAGTTTCAACCATTCGGCTATCACTACTCACAATTGTACAAATTTATTATAATACTCCGCTTAAAGTTTTTTAGTCTCGTTTGTTAGGAGGAACACACGAGCCTTATTTATATAATAAGAAAATAAAATAAGTCGGTCAAATGTGGTAACTAAGATAATCAAGTTTGCGTCGTGATTAAAGTTTTGATTAGGATAAACAGTAGTAGTAAAATACGAGATTGAAGCAGGATCTGCGACCTCAGTTTCACTTCATTCCGTGTCACGCTTAGTCAACTGAAAATTTTATCAACCGCATACGCCGCACGTCCGTAGCCCCAATAAACCTATCTTTCACGGCTTATACTTATCAGACATTATTATTTTCAAAGAGTTTAACTATTAACTGTTCATATCGTCTTACTAATATTATTAAAGCGAAAGTTTGTGTGTTTGATCCCTTTCCCGCAAAATCTACTGGTTGGATTTTGTTGAAATTTGGCATACAGATTTTTGATCCAGATTAACGCACAGGATTATATTTACCACTGAACGCAATGAATAATTGTCATGGTAAACATGACGAAAACGGGGGGATCCTTAGAAATTATCTACCTTAGTTTATAGTACACTTAGTTAATTGTTAAATAGCTACTGCGAGTCATAACTGCTGTAATTGCAAAGTTGCAATATTTTTTATATCCTAATACTGCTAACAAATATCTATTAAGACTTCTATCTATATTATATTGTTAAACTTAATTCAGACTAAAATGTAGCATTTCATATTTTTTTTGTGACAGGAAACAATATGACGGATTACCGTTGAAATGTACGAACAAAGGATATTGCTATATTTAAAAAATGAATTCAATGAAATATCAGCCGTTCAGCTTCTCAATAATTCATGCTAAATATTGTTTATCTATATGAGACTTATGGTATTGACAAAAATGCCTCTTTTGCGCTTGATATTTCGACGGAGGAGGTACCAACACCACACCTATTACTAGCGTGAAGCAGTTCTTGTGTTTCGGAAGGACGTGGTTGTTGAATAAGATAAATGAAAGGACCATTGTAGTCCTCAGGGAAAGCAACGTATCTACGATTCTACTTCAGATAAACCCACTTTTCTATGTCAAGTGCCTATAGAATACAATTTGCGGCAGTGAGATCTTACCGCATATTCGTTTGCTACTTCAATTTTATATATAAAAAATTAAAAGGAAATTATTCAGCGCGATCTCTAACAACGATAATAAAAGTATGACAGTGTCTACCTTCAGACCGACAGGGTCAAACAGTAACGAATGCCAAATAGCAGGAGCTTATCTAAAAGAGATTGCTATCATTGAGGTTGGGGTGCTAAGGAATGTTGCGTGCACTGGTTACTGATAAAGAAAATATTTATTTAAAGAACGGTTAAACGGTTTTCATGCAACCAGTTTATCAGGTGGTAAACTCTCTTGAATTTAATTCATTCATTCATTTGGCTTTTAGGAAAATCAGAAAAATGCTACAATATGTGTAGATTTCTGCAATATTCAAGATTATAAATTATTTATATCGTGAGCGTACGTCATCATCATAAAATATTAGAAAGTAAACGAATTCTTTGCGTCATTAGCATCGATAGAGTTACCCAATTAGTTTCAGTAAAACAAAAACTTTTATTGGCATCCAATACTACAATATTATATTTATGGTATAAGTAAATACAAAATTGCCGTACTGAAAACAGTAATTCTCCGTTACGTCCAATCAACGGATTTACGAAGCACGAAATATCAGATATCACTACCTGCATCGTTTCATTCGTTGCATCCGCAAGCCTATTAAGCCCATTCGCTTATTATACAAGAGGCATAAAGCACTTAACTTACCCGCTTTTACCTTCCTTACCATCATGTTTACTTATACAGAGCCATTAAGAATCTACTGTTGGACATAAAATAAACAGATAAAAGCCGCACCAGTAGTGTGCAGATGGCTAAACGCGATAATCTCGCCCCATCTAGATTCAGACCTAAGACCTTGTGCGTACTACCTACTTTTGCATCACGATTTAGCGATTGGATTGCAAGGTAGACTTTCGGTTTCCTTCAAACTTCACGTCTTTGCATCGAATAGTCTAAAGCTATTGACACGTGCCAGCATACTATTTTTAATTTGTAGCGATATCTTTTTAGTTCTCCAAGCAAATAATTGCTTGTAGGATCTGTCCTATCGGTGTCAATCTTAATTTGTGATTAAAGATAGATTGTCGATTAAAAAAGCTTTAAACTTAGAAATTTATTCAAATTCTAATTTGCAACACAACACTTGCGCGTTGTATAAAATTCATAGTGGAAATTTTTGACATTCAGAAATGTCGAAATTTATTCGCATTAGCCGGATGGGCTAGTCGCAAAATCGCTAATCTACAACTAAACCACAAAAAGGACCTAGCCCGCGCGAGCTCTAAATGTCACTGCGCGCCCCGTGAAAGCAAAGTGGCGGTTGCAATTTCACTTGTCATTCCACAAATGAGTTTTGTGCATCATTTAGAAAGTCGATCCCGGTAAATCGAATTGATGGTGTCGGGGCACCGAGTTCGTTTGTGCTCGGTGAAATCTATGGCCGGCGAATTGGGGCGCGGATTAATTCTGAGATTCTAACTGGACCAGTCTTGTGTGTTCTATTGCTATTGTTGATTTGATAAATTTTCTTAGTGCACTAAAGCGTACTTAACTGAAATTGGATTAAACTGTCGTTTTAAACTAGGATAATGATAGGATTTACACAACGACAATGATGCTGGTCAAGATTTTCTTTGTTAACTATTCATGCGATGTTGTATATACTCGTACATCGCAAGAAAAAAAAACACAAAAACAATTCTTTGGAACTGTATGATTAAAAAGATGAAGCCAAAACAGATTGAGCACAAAAATTTACGAACTGCCCATAAAAATAAGTTCAAATACATAGATTTCAATAACCGTTCGATTAACATTTCGTTAAGTACACACATGCTTAAACTTCAAATTCAATACCATGTATATAACGTATGAGAATCATTATTAGCTTTAGCGAAACTACTCCCAGTTTAATAGGCCCATCAATCATGCTCGTAGGAAGTCAACTAATAAAAAGTCCTATGATCGAGTACTTGAGCCAGCAAACGACATCGGAACTAGGCATAGCTTTAGAGCGGCAACCAGCTATTCGTGATCCCCGATTATTGAATCGTGATTTCCTCGTTCAGCGGCATCGTCAAACAGCAGGAGCTCAGATGGCTCAACTTTAAATGGTTATTGTCGCCCATATACGTATAGATGCCATGTATGGCGCAAGCATTTCCTCGCAACTCATCTGTGATGGCAAATGCCGACGTGCAGATAACTTGTAATTTTTTTATTTAATTTCGAGGGAACTCGGCGTGAACTCGTGAGCTAGTTCTCGTGGCAGTTTAGAAAAATAGGTATATGGGACTGACGTTTTAAGATCAAATATGAGAGCCGACTTTCTTCTCGAGGAATCCTGCGCAACAGATAAGTGATAACTTTTTACTTTCCAACTAGATTCAAGTTTCATTTAATATAAAATTAACACAAGTAGGTATCAAGAGACACATCAAAATCACGTACTCACATGTTTACGCCCTATAATTTTTAAAACTGACCTTACGTCGCATTAAACGAAGTTGCCTAAACTCCTAATTATCATTACACACGTTTATGCGTTATGCGTTAAATTAACGCATGAACATTTTTTTGGCCTATTGTTATTTTTTTTTAATTATTCAAGTATACTGGCTATAAAAGGTAGAAAAAAAGGACGTAGGTTCGGATTAAGCACCTTTTTTTGGTCCAAGGTAACTTTTCGAAGGGAGTCAGAGGAATTCGAGTCGGTCGCATAATCTAAATATTCCAGCATAATAAAATAGCTGTAAATACCAAGTAAACAGATCCACCTGATGATAAGTGGCTAAAGCCGCTCATGGACATCTGTGATCACCACTACATGAGATCAGAGTCCTACCAGAGGTTAGCCACAGATGCGTGGCTACTCCTGAGGATTACGTTGGAACGTCTCGGATAAGTATACCTCCCTTACCACAACCTTCAGACCAGAATACAGCAACGCACAACACTGCTGGTATTAGGCAAAATTAGTGTAATGGTAGTGCTTCCAGAGTTGAACCACAAAAAGTTCTAACACCTTTAAGTTATCTTTATTTAACCTTAACTTACAAATTTAATTTTTCGATATTTATTTTATATGACATCAATTTACCTGATGTCATCACAGAGAGTGAAGGTATTGCGTTATCCGTTCCAACCATCATTTTCCGTTACTTACTCCAATAACATATACCAAATTAAACCTTGTTACATACCTGCAACAAAACAAGACATAACAATTAGCAAACCAAATTAAGCGAATTTCCGCATTCTAAAGTGCTTCGACACAAATGTCCAAGTGTAGGCAGCGAAGAGATTGTATGCATACATTGTAATAAATATTCGCGTGATGCATGTTTTCAATGAATTTTGATGAGTATTATATATTAATATTTTCAAAAAGTACCTTTCACGACTTTCACCTTGTATGATACATATATCGTTACATATATTGTAACTATGTTATATGTGTATTGTAACTATGTTGTATGTGTTTAATTGCTTATCATTTGCTTTAAGGAACTGTAATTTTTCTATTTTCTTGCGGTCATAATAAAGAATTTTAGTTACGTGATATTTGTGTGGGCGTGAGAATAAGCCAATGTTTACAATATATGAAATGTAATTAAATATCAACAACACTAACGGTTGTTCCAGGAGAAATAAAACCGTTCACTTTATTAAGGCTGTTTTCTGCTGTATCATGTACTTTTTCTACAATACATAGAACATTACCGTAAGAGGTTTAAAAAACTAGAAAGAGAAAAGATATTTATTACTAACATAATCGCAACGTTATCTAAGAGCTCCGTTCTAAAATCAGCGAGATTTTAATCGAAAGACGATGACAGCTATCGAATACTTTAGCGTTGACAGCTGTCAAAAAACATTGATTTTCGCACGAAGACTACAAAACGCCCTGTCACATATAGAAACTTTTAGAATTAAAATATTAAAACAAAATCAAACCAATTCGCACTTAGCGGGTCGTCAAGCATATTTCCGTTTTGGAGTACGTATAAAGTCAGCCGCCTTTCAACACTTCTGGCTGTCACAAATCGGCGATTAACATACATAATTTCCTGTCAACGTTAATTAAAAACCATCCGCTGACTCCAAGCGTCTTCATTTAGAAATTGTGATAAAATTCGAAGACAACTATTGCATAATACATCCGAGTTTTAATCTTCGACATTGACGTCAACTGACATTTCCGAATGTATAGTGCACCTGTGTAATAAATATCAATCGGTAAATAATCATTTACTTATTTATGTAGTGCAAATAACAATGTCGCATGCGACTCACTTTGCGTTAAAAAGTCACGAACATTTAAAGATGCAAACAATCCCGAATATAGTATGAGGCCAGTCATCTGAATTATTACATTTAAGCAGATGTCACTGTCCCCGGTTACCAATACTGCCGTGTTACCGAAAAAGGGCACAACTAACATTTTTTTGTGAAATTGAGTTATATATATATTCGGAATCAGGAAAAAAGGCCTATCTTCCTGATTTATTGTGGATTTTTAGCTACAAAATTAACAGAGATACCATAAGTTTAAAAGGCAAAATTGTATGTATGAACACGATTATATTGTACCGTAAGCTGTAATATCAACAAAGGCAAAATCATACTCTACAAACGTAAACTTACCTATATCTTTGTCGCAATGGCAACAGTCGGTCGTTTGATTAGTACTTAAGTAGAATGAGACCATGCTTTCCGTACAGCAAGGCAGGCATTTGTGGTTCACCCTGTAATCAATATCCATTATTTACAATTGCAAAGAAAAAATTCCACAGCGCTCAAAAGATTACCTACTTTATTTAGCTTTACAAACAAAATATACTGAGAAATCTTTATCTTCTTCAAACGTTAACTTCTATAAATTGTGAACGGCTTTCAATAAGATAACATAGTTTTGTAGTTCGCAATGGATATAACTTTGTGGTTTTGCTGTTGACGTATCTGAAGTTTAAATCTATTGACCTACTTTAGATAGAGTAGAAGTTTCTAGATTAAGAGTATATTCCCACCTATCCAAGCGAAGTGGGTGAGCGCAGGTCACGCAACTCGTTGGTCCAGGTCCTGAGCAGGATCTACAGGAGTCGTGGCAAGGACGACACGTTCTTGTTCTAGGCTCATAATACTGAGAACTAAGGCACTCCACACAAAGACCACTTTCCAGCGAGAAATGTGGTGGGCAGGATGTGCACCGCTGAGGTCCAGCGCCGTGGCAATCCTGGCAGTAGTGGTGACAGTGACGGCAGCTATCTCCCCAGGAGAAGAAGTTCTGGGGACACTCTGGTCTACATTCTCCCGCCGCTAACCGCCAATCTGGCGGACAGGACGCACACTGGTCTCTTCTCGGCCCAGTGCAAGTCTCACAGGACAAGTAGCATTTCGAACAAGTCCCTTCATCCGGATAATACCCTGGAGCACATGTCACTCGACAGGTCCCCGACTGCAGTCTTAAGGCACCAGAACATGATGTGCAGTTCAGCCGAGACACGCACGACGTGCAAGTGTGGGGGCATCGGGAACAACTTCCAGCTGTCTGATAATACCCTTGTCCGCATTCCGCGACACACCTAAAACCGGAATGTTTGTTAACTGAATTTTCGACACGGGTATGGAAGGGTCCGGCTTAATAAAGTACCCTCACCTCGATCCCTGCAATAACAACGGACTTGAACAAGATAAACAGTCCCACTCATTTGGTCCGCTACATTTCTCACAAGTGGAATGACAATTTTTGCAACGTCCGCCTTCGTAATATTCGTCTGAAAATAAAAACCTTTTAAACAAAGGACTCATCTTGACACGGGGTAAAAAGCTTTGGTATCTCATAAATTGACATTTTTCAACCTCCCCTTAGCATTTATGTCGGAATTCTTTGTACAGCTTTTATTTGTATATCGTTTCTTCGTTTCTTTGCAAAGGTTTAAAGAAATACGCGTACAATAAATCTAGGTTTTTACGAAAATATGAAATAAAATAGCTTATAAAAATATATGTTTGAAATCAGAATAGTGAAACAATAAACAAAGCGGACGTTATTAGATTAAAATAGATATTTAAAGAGAAAATATGTTTTCTCTTTTTACAGTAACTCAGTTCTATGTTCTAAAATATATCCTGCAACATATAGCTATGTATGTAAATAAAATATTTTATACGTGCACATAACTAAAAACACCCTTTCACTCCGGTCATACATGTTGAAAACCATAATACCCACGTGTGCAGTAAAGTATATACAATAAGTTCGTGTGACACCAAAAGTAAATTTTGATTTTCAGTTAACATAACGCAGTGCAGATTTCCAAAAGAGCAGTTGAACATGAAGGATTGTTTACGAAAGATTACTCACTGGTGTCGCATTTGTCATTGCCATCCGGAAGACAATTTCCTCCTTTAGTAAGAATCCATTTCTCTTGGCAAACAGAACAAATGACACATGTGCAAATTGAACATCCGATTGGGCACCTAAAATAACAGAGACATTTCCTCTTTAAAACGGTAATGGCTGCAATAAAATGAGAACAAAGCAAGTTGGGTTGTACTCACGATATGCATTCTCTTCTTTGAACGTCCGCGTAATTTCCGACGGGACATTTAGAGACACAACGACCGTTGAATGCGTAATTTCCGATTCGGCACGATACACATTCTGTTTCGCTCGGGCCATTGCAAGACTCACAAGTCTCGTGACATTCCATGCAACCGAAATCATCCTTTTGATAAGTACCGGGCGGACATGTAGCCAGACAAGATCCATTATACAGAACATAGTTATGAGCACACGATGCGCACATATCAGCCTTATCAGTGCAAGTGTCACAGTGTTCAGCGCATGGAAAACAGGCATTTGCATCTGCATCTTCATAGTAACCATCCGGGCATTGCTGTAAACAAACTGCCAAGTCTATCACTAGTAAGTGAGCTGGAGCGCAGGTTAAACAAGAATCTTGACCAGCCCCGGCACAGGTCTCACAGGACTCGTGACATGGCCAGCAAACACCGCCTTGATTAACAAAACTCCTTGGCGGACATCTTGACACACAAGAGTTATCTAAGCGATAGTGTTTACATGCGACACACTGCGTCGGACCTTTCCCATAGCAACCCTGCGAGTCACATTCTGGGTCGCAAAGTCTCTGTACTTGCTTATCATTAGCGTCCGCTAACACATTTTTCCTTTGTGCCGAAGGAATGTTTTTGGGATAGCTATGTCTATCCGACACACCCAACTCAATTTCGTTAAGAAACTGCGAATATTCAGAAGCGTCATAAACATCGTTAATATGGTAGGTCTTTTCCTCCTGATATACGTTATTTGAGTTGAAATAGCTTTTATCTCGTAGTCGAATAGGGTTCGTAGCCGTGCCGTAGAAAATCAGCTGCCATTTTTTCAACACTCCTGGTTGGGTAACATGATTATTTCCAGCGTTTATTATCTGAAGAGTCCATCTTCCCTCGGCGCTCTCGCCCCAAAAATGTACACTTAAGAACGGCCAGTCGTCAAAGTTGGAACTCGTCGCGTCATGAGTCCTTTCAAACAAAAGGGTGGACGTTGTCCCCATTGGCGATGTGAGCAATATTCGTAAGTTTCCTCTAGGAAAAAAGCTTAATGAAATTTTACATTGAACATGTTCCAAAAATCTGACCTCATTCATTGTTCCACTACACCCATTCACATCCATGTGCACAGATATAGTGTATCCAAAAGAAGTTTCAATCGACTTGTCCTCGTTTATTTCTTGCGACTTACAAATGTGTTGTGGCGGCACATTTATCCATTGTTCCGCCAGCGAGACCATTTGCGCCGCGTCCATTAGTCCGTAGCCAAACTTGTGACTTACTTTCCTTTTCACACCGTTCACAATCCAACCTTCCTCTTTATCTAATGGCTGTGATCTTGAAGTCATGACAACGAGATGTTGCATGTCTCTCCAAGTTAATAACGAATTAGCTTCTAATGCTAATGCACATATTCCGGCCGCCAACGGAGCAGACGCGGATGTGCCCGTATGATCTACTGTACATATGTGATCGGGCCTCAATTGAACGTCCATATCGACTGTAGTTACACTCTTGTCTCGCCCTGGAGTCCCCGAACTATAAGTAGACGCTAAAGTGGACGAACATTCTTCTAAATACCAAGGTTTGTACCCGCCCTGAGTTGCACTTGATATAGAAATAGTGAATATACTATTTGCGTAACCGTCACAATTGCAGGAATCCGTGTGTCGCCCGCCATTCCCTGAGGCCCATATAAAAATTGAACCCTTCCCACCCCGCCCATTTGTGACGCCATTTATAAACGCTCTGCAACAAAAAAGGAACGGTTCTTAATGAGCTTGCCTGTAGCTATTTGCTACGTTTGTACGCAATTAGACAATACCTTCTAGCTAGGGGGCCTGGTCCGTCGACAGTTTTACCGTCATCCTCGGGGCCCCAGGAAGCACTGTAGATATCTATATGATGCGTGTTGAAACTAAGTGCTTGAGCTTCCACCGCGTCGTTAACAAGTCCATCTAGCATTCTTACACCACCTATGCTAGCGTTGTACGCTATACCTACGCCGCAATATCTGTTGTAGGCGACCGCGGCGACCTCTCCAGCGCACCGGGTTCCATGTTTATTATCTCCATTGTCCTGTGGCGTCGGGTCCGTGTCGTTTCCATTTATGTCCGTCGATGCCGCCGGGTCCTAAATATTGGGTTTCTAATTGAATATAATTCACGTGGTCTTAGGGAAAAAGGGAAAATGAAGGTACAGGAGGTAATTTTCGTACAGTATATCAGATACTTTACGCAAATACAATTTTGCCCGCCTAACAATACGTTCCTAACAATTAAGGAGAAATACGTATATCAGGCAATAAATATTCAACTTCATTTTCCTTTGAAATAGAACAATATGAGTTGTTAATAACGGCGATTAATTGTGCCATTCACGTGAGGAACGTTTCACAATGAATAATATGTGCTAAATGAGAATTAGTGGTCATAATATATAATTAATTTAAATGTATTAATATGATGATGCCGGAATTTTCATTGTTGTAGTTAGGTCTAATTCAGTGACCACAATTGCCATACTAAAATCAATACAATAGTCAATGCATTACATTGACTATTACTGTTTTTAAATGACCTTAAAAATCTAATGATTAATTGATGATATATACATTACATTGAACTATTGACAATTACTATGGAAATAATTTAAAGAATTAAGGGCATTTTTTTTTGCTTTGCTAGCTTGACGGATTGTGACGTATGACAAATTACTAGAATCATCTTAATTTGGAGTGACGTAGACTATATAATTATTAACAATGGCGCCTGCATTGTTTTTAAGAAGTCGAGCTCCTGTTTGAATAATAATTTATTTAATTTAACGCTTTTTACGAGTTTTCGCCAAAATAGTAACATAAGCTAGTACATATATCTATATATATATATTTGTAATTAAATATGCGTAGCAAATGAAAGCTAGTATTTCATTTGCTACCTATATTAATATTTCAATTAATATCGATAATCTTTATTCGTACTTTCAGGCCATTTTTTAAACTAAATGGGCTACGTCAATCTGCAAATTGAGGCGAAAGAAATGACCATACATAAATACAAACATACGCTGGAAAAATATTACTCTCACACATTACCCTCCAAAAAAGCATAATACTGATATTCCAATTCGATTCGGTTCTGAACAATGAAAAACACAAGTGTGTAACAAAACTACTATGATATAAATGTATATGTATGTTTTAAGAGTATAGTATATTATATATCCAAAGTACTTACGTAGTTCTGAGACAGATCTGGATGGTTTGGTTGTATACCGTCATCGAGTATGGTGATGACTACTCCTTTGCCTGTATAACCTTTCCGCCATGCGTACCCAACGTTCATGTCTAATCCATCAGCGGCTCCACCATTCTGTTAAACAAAGTATGAAATTAAATCAATATATTATACTTGTACTTAATCTCATAGTTTATACTTGTAGGACATAAATTCGGCGTTGTAATCTAACAAAATATGTTGAGAGCCAACTTCGGCACTATGTACTGTTTGAAAGAAACCAACATATATTTGAAATATTTTTTTTTGCTTTTTTGTGCCTTCTATGGCCCAAAAAAGCAAAAAAAAATATTTCAAATATATGTCCCGCGGTTTCATATCCTACTACATAAG
>DWPF01000137.1:0-14049 GCA_018251575.1 Cecropterus bathyllus | reverse complement strand
AATCAATAGGAGCAGAGCAGTGAAGGGAAATGTTGGGAAAACGGGAGAAGTTACTCCATTTTTTAAGCTTCCGTCGTTAAAGTTACACAGAAATCATATACGACGGAAATGTTCTCCTTAAAAATATATAAATTAGTTACTTTTTGTATACACTAGAAATTACCTAGAAATAATTAATATGGCAAAACAACGTTTGCCGGGTTAACTAGTAATTTAATAAAATTCGTAATTTTTGCTTTCTACCAAGAATATGGTTTGATCGGGGAGGTGATAAATCTATTTCAAACAGTTCCCGTGTTTCGATGAAGTGGGTTGCCAGCTCAATTTTGTACGAGGCGACTATTTTAGTCCTCAGGAATAATAACGCATCCCTGATTGACTTCAGATAGAACTTCTGTTATATAGGAAAGTTGCTTACGTCCAGTTCAGCTCCATCAGGATGTTCCCTTTCTTACTTCGATTTATTTAAAAAGTCGCTGATGGTTTTGCATTTGTGAGCGTGAAGGTGAGATGAAGTTTTGTATGGAAGTCTGACATAACATGTGACTTTGTATTAATAAGTAGCAATCGAGAATGCTGTCCACTCGATCGTTAGTAGCAACTGCACAATAATAGATATTGTCCCTGCATGATCGAGTGTGATTATAGAATCACAGATATAATTAGAATCCTAAGTTTGGTCCTGGATCATCATTTCTTATACCTGACGACCCGCGTGGCGGAGCGGTCACCATACCGGTCTGATACGCAGTGGGTTCCGGGTTCTCGGGTTCGATTTCCCAGAGCATACATCTGAATGATGAGTTTAGATTCTGTTCTGGGTCTGGGTTTTCGTATATTCGTCTTTGTGAGTCCATGGTACTCATGACACATGAGAAAATCCTAGTGTGGGGTTATGAGTGTAGAAAGTGTCTTCTTATACCCAAGAAGTACAACATTTAAAGATCCGTAATCCTCAGATTAGTTTGGAGTCTTACTTAACGGTGGCGATGTATGCATTACTACCCCTGAGGACTAAGTTATACGCCACGGATAAGTATGTCTCCCTTATCCACACCCTTCAAGTAAGAACACAGCAGCGCTTAAAGCTGCTGTTATAATAGAAATAGCTGTGATTTCAAGTTAGTAGAACTCTTTGTGGTTTAACTCCAGAAGCACCACCGTAACACCTATTTCTGCCTAACAATAGCAATGTTACGCGCTGCTGTGTTCTTTTCTAAAGGGTGTAGTAAGGGAGACAAACTTATCCGAGGCGTTCTACCGAGTCCTATGGGGTATCATATCATCATCATCACGTCAGCCTTTATCGATCCACTGCTAGACATAGGCCTCCCCCAAGGTGTGCCACAACTGTCGGTTCTCCGCTGCTCTCATCCAGCCACTACCACCAACCTTCTTAAGGTCGTCAGTCCAGCGCGCCGGAGGGCGTCCCACACCACGTCTGCCGACCCATGGTCTCCATTCAAGAACTCGTCTGCCCCATCGGCCATCGGTTCTACGACATATGTGACCAGCCCACTGCCACTTCAGCTTGCTAATTCTTACAGCTACGTCGGCTACTCTAGTTCTTTGCCGGATCTCCGTATTACGGATTTTATCCCGCAAAGAAACCCCAAGCATAGCTCGTTCCATCGCTCGCTGAGTTCGAGTTATTTTATAAAAGTTAAATTAATTACTTGTATAAAAGTAATGTATTGTTATTTCAAAACAAACTAAATGAAAGGAATATTAATTCTTATTCATAAGAATTAGTTTACTTCACATAATCCTGAATTATTTTGACATTTACGTATAAAATATGCAAAATTATCATGAATAATAGATTTAAACTGCCATTTGATTCAAATTTTAGAGCTATCTTAGACAAAAATAACGGTGACCTATTAAACATGATTATATGTATATTAATAATGATTTAAGATATGTGAACGAGTATAAATACAAGCTATGAGCGCAGTGGTTAAAACTCGGCCTCTTAATCAAGGGGTCCAAGGTTCGAAACCCAGACAGGCACCTCGATTTACCAAAATTATGTGGGTACTAGAGTGTGAAGAGTGTAAAGAGTGTGAACTAAAAGAGTGTGAAGTCTACTAATTCGCACATGGCCAGCGCTGAAGATTTCAGCCAAAACCCCTCTCAATCTAAGAAGAAACCAGTGCCTAGCAGTGTCATAATGAAAGGCTGACAAAAAACAAGTACCCTAGAGTATACTAGATTTTTATTGATACAAAAATGGAAGACAGCTACGAACGTGCAAAATATAGACGAGTGATAATTTTCCAGTAGTCTCATTTTTTACAAATCACCTTATTAGCGCTATAAGTAAAGATATATAAACTACGTTAATCATCGATTTTACTGCAGTAATAAGCCGCCTAAGGCAACCACATCTGAACTTTCAAGTTTTTTCTCAAAAACCCTTTGTAGGAGCCGCCTTAACTATTACTGTCATCGAGTAACTATCAAGCGATATAATACAAAATGTCAATCTATTTACATCTTGTTTCCATACTTCACTGTTTAATTTATATACCATCAAACTCATACATGTTGGTAGTGAACTGCTGCGAAATAGTTAATTCT
The DNA here is from genome assembly GCA_018251575.1 of Cecropterus bathyllus. Classification (NCBI taxonomy): domain Eukaryota; kingdom Metazoa; phylum Arthropoda; class Insecta; order Lepidoptera; family Hesperiidae; genus Cecropterus; species Cecropterus bathyllus. The sequence goes on along the minus strand of DWPF01000137.1, from coordinate 11,466 downwards.
GACTCAGCCCCGGATCTTCATTTTTTAGGAGGGGGGCAATAACTGAAGTATGCCGCCCCCTTAAATTTATTTTACCATACCATTGCCGCCCTCTGAACTTGTCGCCCGGGGCAAAGGCCCCGGCTTGCCCAAAGATCCGGCACTGTTCTGACTTCATAACTTGTATTCCCTAATAATGTTATCGTGAATGACAGATTCGCTGAGAATATTTAACAAATCTTTACTTTCATGTTTACCAAATCGCGGCACTACGTCGCTGTATCTAATGAACTTCACTACAGAGAAACAAAAAAATATTACGTGATTAATAATTTATTGTAAATAAAAAATTGACGCCACTCTAACGGCTCCTGTGCCTTTTAAATCAACCGGTTTTCAGCTCTCTTTTTCATTGGAGCAAATTTTTTTTACAATAAATTCACATAATATTATTTCGTTTCTCTGTAGTGGTAATGAGCTCAGGTCCGTCTGGAAATACACAACTATCATTATTTTTGTGTTCCATTACTACACTTATACTCGTTACTCGCTAATAGTACAACAAGAGGTTTTAAAAGCCGATCTCAAAATTTCTCGACTAACGATCTCCGCCATAATGTTTAAAGTCCGTTCAAACATTCCGGGAATTGTGGTTTTTACGATTATTATGAGATTCCTGAAGATAATTATTTTCGATTTGATGCGATTGAAAAAGTGTACTCAAAGCACAAAATCCATTATTGTAATTAATCGGATGGCTTTATATAACACTCATTTAAAATTTAAAAATACCCCAACGCTCTAAAGATATGTGAGCAAACATTTAAAAAGTCAAAAATAATATTTATAGATGAGCCATCAAGAACCAGCACCCGGAAGCCTTCTTCCTAACAAAAAAACTGCATCCAAATCGGTTCACTCGTTTGGGAGCTACGTGTCCACAGACAGACAGACAGACATAGCAGTCAAACATATAACACCGCTCTTTTTACGTCTGGAGTTAAAAAATAACATCTGTTTCAGTAATGTAGAGAACTAAATTTATATTTATTATTAGAATTTTATTTAATAAATTTATTAAATATTAAAACTGGCACAATTCTGGTACTCATACAAACAAGAAAACCTAAAGTATTAATTAAAAAAAAATAAGTGTACACAAACTAAACTCTTTAAAACAAATTAATGTTTTTAAAACACATTTTAAAACAAATTAATTAATGTAAATAAAATTATCATATATATTTTTTTAAAAGACAATATGAAGATCTGACACTTAACACTATTAACGTCTATCAATTTCACGAGACAGCTTCTGAAGAGAAAGGTTTTATGAAATTTCTACTCACAATGTCTACAATGTTTTTTATGTGAAGCAAAATGCAACCGTGTGGTCATACAAAATAGTTCGTTCCGTTGTATGTCAAGTGGATAATTCTAGTCTAGACGGAAACAGCTGAAAATGTAGCTGTTGAAGTATTTGATACATATAACCACATTTAGGTAAAAAGTTAAAAATAAAAAATAAAAAACCAAATGTTCTCAAAGGTGCGTAAAGTCTACCAATTCGCTTTTGGCCATCGCAGGAAGACTATGGCTTGAAACTCTCTCAATCTGAGAGAAGACCAGTGTCCAGCAGTGGGACATTAATGTGTTGACGACAACTACAGGTCTATGTTTCAATTTTAAAGACTTGTTTAAGCAGTATTATTAGTAAAATTTAAGGACAACTAACTTTATAATCATATACTTATATATAACTTATATATAATCGAGTCATGATGAACGTTTGCGCACTAAATCGTGCAATGATTTCTCGTTTGTGGTTTCTCTAAACTCACGCTAAATAGTGACATATGTAAAGGCAACGGAAGCAAATAGAAAGCGAATTTAGATGTGCAAATATTTAACGAAAGCCAATACGAAAAATATTTTCAAGTACTTATAAAAAACAAAAAAAGACGCCAAATTAGATGCAAATTTATACGGAGATCATTAATCTTTGCTTAACTTTTACTTATTTGTGCGCCATAAAATATATTATGGCGTTTATGCAAATTATTTAAATTTCCATAACATTTTTAGTCCTTGTTGTCTTTATTTTGTTTCTATGGTAATAAATACCGACCTGAATAATTTGTGAGTGTATTTTTGTCATAGCGGCTATAAAAATAAATTATCTATGAGAATTTCGACTGCCTGCTGACAGACAGACTACGGAGTCTTAGTAATAGAATCCCGGTTTTACCCTTAGGGTACAAAATATATATATACATATTGCAAATATATACATGTAAAATTGTGAAGATAATATAACATATTATATAATTATTCCACCTTTTTATTAGGCATTTCTTGGCGGGACTACAGTCTCTGTCCAATTTGATTCCAACCCGAAAATAATATTGTACTTTTCCATACTCATGTAGATCATAATTTCATAACTGACCTACAAATTAGGCAGTACCGGACGCGGTCGGGTGTTGAAAAGGTGACCCCTAATGGCTAAATTTCATGCCCGCTTCCATTCTAGAGGCCACGTGTAGACGTCGATCTCAGTCATTGTCGAAGGCCTTATGAGAGGTTTTAAAAACATCCGCATTTAATTGACCTGTGCTTAAGTGACACAAAACATTTCAGCGATTCTTACTGATACAAACACATAATTTTGTGAGGATGTATGTATGTGTGTTTGTTATTCTTTCACGCTCAAAAGTACTGGTCGGATTTCGCTGAAATTTAGCACACAGACAGCTTATGACCTGGATAAACACATGGGACTCTTTACCGTGGTAAACGTAACTATTCCGGGCGAATACGCGAGGACAAGCTAGTAGTAAATAATGTAACTTTACACTTCATATTAATAAATTAACATACCAGTAATATTAAATGAACATAAATTACTATTCACTCAGGTACCTATTTCAGCACACTTTGTGTAAGAACGATATATGCGATAAGTAATACCGATTAAAAACCGAGCTATGTCAAGGATTGCAAGGAGACCGCGCAACCATTAACCTACAAATAAACCCTAATGAGTTCATGCATTGGGTCCCATTAAAAGACATACCATATCTTTGTAGATGGTAGGAACTATCACTTACCTGCTATGTTCTTCTAACCAAAATACAACAGCTGTTAACTTTTTTATGTACAATATACTAATTAAATCATAAATGAGATTTTATTTTTATTAACCTGGAAGTAATAAACGAGCATGCAGTCCTCCTGATGAAAAAGGGTTACTGCCGCCCATGGACATCTGTAGCAACTTTATATAGAACAGGGCTTCTTGGGTCCCAATAAAAGACCCACCATATCTTTGTAGATGGTAGAAACTATCACTAACGTACTATGTTCTTTTAACCAAAATACAACAACTGTTAACTTTTTTATGTACAATATATTATTGAAGTTGTAAATGAGATTTTATTTTTATTAACCTGTAAGTAACAAAGGAGCATGCAGTCCTCCTGATGAAAAAGGGTTATTACCGCCCATGGACATCTGTAAGCATTTTCATATAGACAGGGCTTCTATTTGAAGTCGATCACAGATGCGTTGCTACTCCCGAGGACTGAGATGGTCTCTTCTTATGTAAGTGAGCCGGCAACCACATCCATCCACCGAAACGCAAAAATTAAGCATGTTTTCGACCTGATGGTAAGTAGTTCCTGCCGCCCATGGACATCCCAGATAAGATCAGAGTTATCTGAGGTTGGTCATAGTAACGTTGCTACTCCTGAGGACTTAGTTGGAACGCCTCGCATAAGTATGTCTCTCTTACCAAACGCTTCCGACCCGAACACAGCAGCACATAATACTGATGTTATAAGGCAGAACGGCGGTGGTGCTACTGGATTCGAACCACAAAGAGTTCTACCACCATAAACAAAAATGTACTAGCCAATTGCCTACATATTAATATAATATGTATTGTAGTTACATACATTATTAACATCGACACAAAAAATACAAAATGCAAACAATATATATTAAACATACACGGCAGCCTTAAGCGGTAAGTACGTCGCGGATAGTAAAATTAAAATTGATGTTCATGTAAACTTTATTAGTGAGAGCATAAAAATGTTAAGTAAATCAAGGTGTACTTATATATTGCATGACACTGCATGATCTAGTATCAGGACACCGTTAACACTTTATTACCCTTCATACATCTTGCACCATTCCGAGAAAGTAAATTACTCGTCGCGACCGTAAAATTAATGCCCTATACGGTAACACAAGTACTTCGGCTTGTCAGTGTCAATTTTTATGATGCTCTCAGTCGATATCACGACATATTGGAATCTCTGACTAAGAAAAGCGAACCTCGCCTTCGGTTTACTGATAAGCATTCGCTTTAGATATAACCACGGCACCAAAGTGAATATGGCCTTGTTTACAATTTTAAATATATGTTAATGCAAGAAATGTTCAACATGAGATATTGTTATCTAAAAAACTCAGTGAATTGTAAGTACGTTTGAAGTATGTATTATTAAATTAAATTGCATTTCAAAGAAATATTTACGAGAGTGGTAATTTTTCAAGCCCGACAGGCCCCGAAGCGCCCTTCGGTGCCTACTTTTGCTCGCTTCGCATTTGCTGCGGAAACATCCACACTTGTTGAACATAACACTTTATGTTGCGTGCTAAGTGCTATGATCTTGTTATTTTAATAATCAGACAACGTTTAACTCATTCGTATAAGCACTGGTTTTTATAATTCATGAATACCTGAGCAAAAACGTTGCGTAGTATCGTAAATATAAATCTTTAAACAAATTTTATTTACGATTTTTGTCATTCCACGGAAAATTTGATAAATTAGTTATGTATAACATCGCATACAAATTATCACGTGTTAATACTAGGCAATAAATTTATTTGCTACGTTTAACGACTTGCAATTTACAACGAATGTCACTAGTTTCCATAATAATACCAAGAAGGCAACAATAATAGTAATCTGTTTATCTAAGCTCTCGCCACTTCATACATTAACATGAAATATCGAAATAACATTAAAGTTTTACATAGAAAACTGCAAATGGAGCGATTTGATTGGAGTAGAATAAATGAGTGGTGTTCGTGGGCTCCGCTAACTAGCATAAGCTGAAGATGTACCATTCTCATAGCCTCAGGCTTCCATCTCGAGCAATAAGTACTTGCGGGTATCGCAGGGACCTTATACAGGGCATCGCTCAGCGGAGTACCGACGAGATTATTCTGTGAAAACTCACGAACGAATCATTACCGAGCACTGCGTTTCATCAATCGTCCTCGCATAAATTAAGACACAAGTCCCGCTCAACATGCAGTAGTATTAGGGCTAACATAAATTAAATTGATAAACTTTACTTTTAACTCGGGTTTTCTCTGTCTAATTGCGAGTCGGACTTGCGCATTGAGATTTGTAACTCAACACATATAGGTATTTTTCTTTTTGCTCTTACCAAAAATATCATTGTTTTTAATTAACTTAAGGATTATTAGCATGAGTTAGTCAATTTTTTAACCAGCTTTTACTATGTTTGTTTTTCCTTTATAATCAAACGCACTTTGTACGTAATACAAAATGCAAGTACAAGTCATATAAATACTCTTTACGTGCTTTTATTACTTGTATTATCTGTGATTCCAAAAGACTTAGCCCACTATCGGAAGTATGGACATGACCACGGACGGAAGGTGTAGGTTTATAAATAGACTTCCTTCCTGTGTAAAAGTCTTAAAATAAAGTTTCTATTTATACCTCATTTAAAAATAATTGCCGCTTCCTAAGTGAGAAAATATGCTAAAAATCTTTGTTAAAACTATTTGAAGGTTTTTTAGATGACAGACGCAAAAATTGGGAACTATTAAATTAAATTGATATGGTAACATAGGCCCAAGCATATTTAGGAACCCTTTACGAAAAATCTCTACATGCTTCGAAATACACAGAAAGTAGAATGAGAATTGTCAATTACTATAACTTTTCAATGTGTGTAAGCATTTTAATATGTTACGGGTTATTCACGATATAGGGTTTTTGAATATATTTATGCCGATATTGCGACCCAGTTACATGGTACATAATTACATATTAAAAGGTGTGTAAGGTATAATAACCTCCAATTAGTTAGTATATCGGATTATGTTTAAATTTCGTACACGAAGAAGAGAGATCTGTGCCGAACAGTACAATAATAGCAACAGGACAATACAATATGGTAATATTACACCAGTAAGAGCTTACTTAAACAATTTTGAAAGAATTCCCAATTGCCATAAAATATCGATAGTGAATGTTAACAAATTACTCTTCCCACTTGATTAAAGAACGCTAGACCTGTTCGCTTCTTCATTTTAATTAAATTACGAAATAAAGAATTAATTGCAACGATTACCCAACGTGTAATAAACGTCACATCTATTGAAAATACTGTAAAACATTTACTTCATTAGAGAAATACGTAGTGCCATCAATGCGTATAATTAACTTATCTTTAAAGGGGCTCATTTAGTAATTTTATTATAGGTTCATCAGCAATTACGAGTTAATTTCAAGTAACTAGACGTGGAGCAATAAAAAGAAATTCCAATTTATGGTGCGGCGCGGTGTTAAATGTGAGTACGATATTTATTACGGTAGCTATTTGTTTATTTATGTTGAGAAGGATGCAAAACGAATGGGGCGAGCACGAATCGCTATCAAATGAGCAAGCTGTTATCTTCTTACTATACAAAATATAAAATGTAAATATTCTTCTTTTTGTATATTATAAAATTATTTAATATTGTCAAATTTAGTTATAGACTACATTTAGACAAAAGGAACAAATAACCCTAATAGAGTGGACGTGTGAATAAAATTCATTTCATTTCATTTCATTTATGTATACACAGTAAATAAATGAAAATAATAATCTTCAAAAATAAAAATAAAATAATAATACATATGAATTGTTATTTAAACTATTAGACTACCACAAATAAAAAAGACGAGGTCAGCAGTAGATCTCCAAAATCTGATGAAGGATAGATGACTGTCAACCTTGCTCTTCATCATCATATTTACTTACACGCTAACACTCTTATGAATACAGTGCTTTTTTAATTGGTACTACTCTCTGTTATGTATTGAAAGCAAGCTGATCTTCTACAAGAAATATAACTGTATTATACCTATACTGTAATAATAAGAATTATCTGCTGTGGTGTATAACTCTATACAATTTCTAATTGAAAGCAAGTGCACTGGCCTGGTCACGTCACCGTTGCTACTCTGCGAAACTGACAGCAAGCAGGATTGGTCTGGTGCTTTGCAATCGTACCGTTCGATAAGTCCTCGTGCTTGGCGTGATACGCGGCGGTGAAGCGCGGAGTGACGTGTCGCGGATCGCATGTCCGAAAGGAATATATCAATCGGGTACGAGAGTAATGGTCGCGAGACCCGCCCGACCGGCCGGTTTCGCTAAATGAGCCAACATACCGCTCTACGGACTTTCTGCTTGAATCTTAAGTAGTTTTAATTACTCGGTTCTACAGCTTTTTGCTACTGTTTTTCTCTTTAAACAATTACTGATCATATAAATACACTACGTACACACAAAGATAAAAATACGTATTATGCGAGTAGAAAGGGAGGAACACTTGTACAAACTGTTCCAATATAGTCCTTAGAATTAACATTGAATATGATAAAATATTAAACTTATTATAAGTTAGTTCTTAAATAAGAACTAATTTATTACCATTTCTTCGTCCGCTTCGGTCAGGTTTATATTTATATGTTAAAGAGTGTTTATATGTTAATTCACATCATAAATTATCTGTGTGTCAAATTTCAGCCATTTCAGCCAGACCAGTAGTTTTTGCGTAAGTGTAAAAGTGTAAAAATCAATCATCCATACATACTTTAGATAAGTGTTTCCCAACGTTGGGCCCAAGCCCCACAGTGGGGCAATTTGATAGTTAAAGGGGCAATTTGAAATTGACTCAACACGACTTAGTGCTTCCAGATGCACTGTAATTACAGTAGATCTACTGTATTACTGTATACCGTAGAATTTTATTTCGATTATGATCGATGAATGACCTTTTTTTTGGTCGTCGAATTGCACAAACCCAAGCAAAAGTAGATGACCTTTTTTCATTGACCAAAATAAAAATGTAGTCTGTATATTTCAAATGTCTATAACGATTTCATAAATTTACTAAATTTTTTAAAAGTTTAAAATTATTTATGAGGGGCATAAAAATTTTGAAACGTTAAGGTAGGGCATGACCTAAAAAGGTTGGGAAACACTGCTTTAGATATTTAATTCACAAAAGATAGAAATAATACAAAGTTAGCGAGTTAAATATGATTTAATTTCGTAATTTTTCTTAGCAATTATATGATTTCGTTTTCAGCATCTGAATAATTATAAATATTAGACACGGCGATTACAATAGACAGTGATCACATAACAGACTTATTATGTGTAAGCGCATATTTCATATATTTTTACATTATTTGGAATGTAAATACAAATATCTATGTCTTTTAAAATATTGTCGACTAACATCGATGGAATATATTATGGAATGTAAAGCTACGACTGAAATTCACACCGACATAGCAACAATTAACCAGCAGATACATTTTGAGTTAATATTATATTCGAATATAGTTACACTGGGCATACGATACACTAATGTTGTAATTTGAAATATTTGTCCTATATTAAACATTTCTTCAACTATTCGTTATAGACACAAACTTAAGGTGGCCACTCACCAGTCGCACTTACTTTTAATGTAACAATTTTGAACTTATTATTCAGTATTAAATTATAAAGTTACTTGAAATACTGACCTTATTGTAACCTATTTAACAAATCTTTAGTACTTAATTGATAAGTTCTTGTTCTAAGTAAAGCTCACTCCTGTTATTCGACGTTCTTATAAATGTTCGTTAACGGTTTTATTGTTTGTTGTTATAGTTCTAGTAATAACATTACAAGTAAATGTTCCTGGTCAGTAACCACCTTTATACACTCGTTACAATGCGAACACAAAGTCTTAATGCCACCACGCTATGGCACAGATCTTATAACATTAAAAGTTACAAAGTCATATTGTGAAAATACTTATGAAAGGAATTTTACAACGGTCCAAGAAACGATGTCTTTATACAAGCCGCGAAATTACTAATTTTTAATTAAAGTACATAACAGAATTACAATAGACATCACTTTCACATAAATCGAGAAATCAGTTATGACGAAAGAGATTCAAAAACCTATCACTCTCAGACGAACACTTAAAACAATATGTACATAACGTTCAAAACCATACAAATAAACTCGTACACGTAACAGTTTCTACTGAAATTATTCAGGAATCATTGGAATAGATGTTTCGCTACAGGAATTCGAAATAAACTAGGTCGTACGTAATCAACTGCGGCTAAACACAAGAGAGCGGTTGGTCGGATAGATTAAATATCCATAATTAAATACAAAACATTTTAATACAACTTTACAACTAACATCTACGTTTACAAATTTCTGATTAACGTTTTTGATAAATAAGTACCTAAACACAAATTTATTATATTTACAAGCAGATAACACGATCCGTACTTAATTAACAGTAAAGCGTTTTAAATAATAATACACTGAGAATTGACGTAAAGGCGCTTTAACAATATTATGGCGAGCCAGCCGGAGCAATCGAGGTTCGTAGAACTCAAATCAGGGGTTCGTCGCAAGGAACGGACAACTTGTTCGACGTAACTACGCCGCATAGTTCCCTCGCGTACAAGCATCAAAGTTCAGCGGTGGTCTGTCGGAAGACTCGTGACTAGCGAGAATACTATTTGCTCTTTCCTCAGAAACCTTTTTTCCTTTTAGAGCACGAGTCCGAGCGCAGGCAAGAGCAAACGAGCGCCACGATGTTACACGACCTTACGGAATTTCACAGCTCCAGTCGGTCCCGGCTCGGCTTTTTTCTCCCCATTCAAATGTTTGCTCTCTCTCTCGCTTCAGCTACCATTCATGCGGCGTTTGAAACGCCGCGGCCACCGCGGCCGAGTGCTAACCTAACGCTATCCAGTCCTCGTCACTGTAATAATACTGCGGTAGTTGACTAATACTCTGTCCACTCACAAGGTCCATCGACAGCTGGCAACGGAACGCGTTAAGCGTTGAAGCGTAAATGAGCTGCTAATTATGAGACGGCCAGTCTACGTGCCGTCGCAGTTCCTTCGCCTCTGATGCCTACCGTGGTGGTGGCGAACACCATGGCAAGGAGGTTTGATAGAGTTTTGCGACATGGGCCTGAATCTACGCTGAGTTCGCCACTTGGTCAAGTCGCCGGCAAGCAAAGTATTGTGCCTGTCTAAGTCGAAATCGTGGGCCCTCTTCATGAATGAGAAACACTTGTGTTGCTTCTGTGGGTAGCGACTCTTCCCGCGTCGTAATTGGGATCCCCTTCGATTGAACCCTATGTATCGGTCTTCGTTCTTCACCAGATGATATCTGTTGTAGCCTTCCACAAATTCCTCTTTGAAGAGGCAATTCGGCTGTCTCTCTGCTTGGGAGCGCGTCTGTTAACAAACATAAAATAGTGATAAAAAAGTGAAAAAATAATTTTATGTTAACTTTTCTAACTGAACATTTTATGGTCCTTATTAAGGGTGCTTTGAAAATTTAAACTTACCAGACGTCTGCCAACAAGACGCGACCGGTTGAAGCATAGGTACATGTCTTGCACGGGCGAGTGGATGAGCAGGTCCAGGCTGTAGCCGCGAGTGCTGATGGTGAGATTCGCTGCAACAAACAAAAGAACAATTATGAAACAATCATTATTAACGATTACAACTGTAGCAGCGGAACAAAACATCAGAAGGAAATTAATTTGACTGAGTTTTTCCCAGTGAATTTTTCCTGGTCGGTGTACCTCACACACATTTGAGAAACTCAAGTTTCTCAGGTCTACCGACCAGCAGTATTAAGTAGTACAATACTACTTAATCATCAATCTAACATTTCCAATTTCTTTGTAAAACTAGTGATTATTTTTGTAGATATTGTATATATTATATCATTCAAAAATTATATCTGAAATAAATTATTTTGTATTATATGTATTAACTAGGTATACTGTTAATCAGACAGTCAATTTATTTAAATTACTGAATGCAATAACAATAAATATAACTTTTATGTTATGAGCAATCTACCTTTATTTTAAAATTGAAGTCATGTTCAGAAATTCATTCGACCAGCTTATTGAATTAATGAATCCATAAGTGAATATTAAAGAAAGTAAATATTCGTGGAATTTTCGATACTGCCTCCCGTTCAGCATTACACCCAGAGGCACATAACTTTCGGTTCGAAACAAACCGCTAGCGGGTCACATAATAAATTCAATAATTAAATAGGTACAAGTGTGTACAAAAGCGAGAAAGCCAAATCCAGTATCAGGTGCAACAAACTA
>DWPF01000136.1:0-14073 GCA_018251575.1 Cecropterus bathyllus | reverse complement strand
TTCGGAGTTGGAGATTAAACCGCACTGCCAGCGATATCGGGCAAGAAGGTGATATGTGTTGCCACGTCGTGCAAACAGTTCATTTAAAGTCTTTCCTAAGCTGAGCCCGTGAGGACACCAGTACATTCCTTTGGAGATCTCGGAATAACTTGAATTACTATTATTGATTATAATTATTGTTTTACAAATAATAATTTGTTATAATATACGCTATAATAACACATATGGGTTATTATCACAGGGTGTGGGTACCGGCTCACTTTTATAAGAGGCGACCATCTTAGTCCCCGGGAGTAGCAACACATCTGTGATTGACCTGTTCTGTATGAAGTTGCTTACAGATGTCCTTGGGCGGCAGTGGCCACTTACTATCGGCGGACTGCATGGTCCTTTGCAACTTTAATTATAATTAAAACAAAAAATATCTCGCGAAAGTTTTGATTGGCAATCTACTTTTTTATATTTGTACCTAACGATAAGGTAGGCGGGCTACTTTTAGGAAAGTAGTCACCGTCGCATATGAACATTTGCAACATCGGAGGAATCGCCAATACGTCGCCGGCCTTGAAGGAGAGCTCTTTTTACACCTTTCTTGAAGAACCCCATGTCATAGCAATGCGGGAATACCTCAGCAGGAAGCTCACGGTTTAAAAGATATTTTCCTTAACTCCAGAAAAGATGATCTCGTAGACTAAGCAACAGGCAAACGAGCCTCTAGAACTAAAGGGTCTAGAGGCTCATTTGCCTGTTGCTTGATAAAAATCTGTTGGTTAGGAAAAAATTAGTAATACTCACACGATCGTATACCGCACTTGGTTGTACAGCGGGCCATCAATGTCGGTAGCCAGCACGGAGCCGATGACGATGCCACTGTCGGAGTTCTCCCGAACCCTGAAGGGCTGCTCCAGGGTCCCGGGAGCCCAAACCGGTGGATTGTCGTTCATGTCGATTATGATGATCGTGAATGTTACTGAGGAAATGGGGATAATAAAATTTTAATAACAGAAAAAACTGGATAAATAGGAAACGATACATTAAAAAAGAGTCACCACTTTAATTTCCTAGAAATCTTCTTGGTTTATGTCTGTCTAGAATTTAGTAGTTTACTTAAAAAGAAAACGAAATTCAATACAAAGGAAGCTTTTCAATACATAGGAATTTTAATAAAAGAAGACATTTATCTTGAATTAACAATATAAAACAAATAGCAATGTGATATCTGAAAAGAGGATGATTACGAAAATAAAACTAAAGGTAACAGGATAAAAACTATTATTAAAAAGGAATATCTCAAATTACAGTCGCCAAATATATATATTACGAATTATAACGAATAATAATCTAAGATAAATATATAAAATAAAAAGGGCCTAATTTGAAAGAGATTTTCTTGATGCAATAATCAAAAATAATCGCAAAACATCGTCAACAAATTATACATATTAAAGGATCATCAATAAAAGAATCATACGAATTGAGGTTAATTTAAGAAATATACTTTGGAAAAACCAATTGAAAAAATATTAAATAAAACTTGCAGGACGGAAGCACCATATCATAAGGCAAAGATTTTTAAGTAAAAGCAGTATTTTTTAAAATGCTAATATGCAACTTACACTCATCATAATCTTCACCAATGACGGTCTGCAGATCCCTAACCCTGATGGTGAGGTAGAGCACTTCGAACTCCTCAAAGTCAATGGTCACATTATCTCTGATCTCCTTTACCACAATTGTGCCCTCCGCTACCCCTGTGCGGTCAGGATCGGGATATATGGTCTTTATGTCGACACAACTACAAAGAATAGAAACAGTATCATTAATAATAGGTATACAAATAAGTTTTGAGGGGCTTCCAAAATATGGCGTAACTAGTATTAAATCGCATCGGACTATCTTGTAATCTTCTTCGTTGTTGTAAAACATCCCAATTTACTCGGATTGTGTGTGTTATTTCGTTGAAGCGTAAACAACACGTATTTTTTGTGCTTCAACTATGGCAACTTTTGTCCCAACGAAAAAACATTTGCGGGAAGCACTGCTTTTTTGCTTCAACTTGAAGAAAAGTGCAGCTGAAGGACATCGACTGCTATGTGAAGCATACGGGGAGCATAGTCTATCGATAAAAACGTGTGAGTTAAGATAAGATAATAAGAAGATAATGTTAAGCATCTGGTGGGATCAGCTCGGAGTGATCTACTATGAGCTACTCCAGCCTAACGAAACTATCACTGCCGAACGTTATCGACAACAATTGATGCAATTGAGCAGAAAATTAAAGCTTAAACGACCTCAATATGCCAAAAGACATGACAAAGTGATCTTTCAGCACGACAACGCTCGGCCACATGTTGCTAAAGTTGTCAAGGAAACTTTGGAGGCACTGAACTGGGATGTCCTACCTCACCCGCCGTATTCACCAGACATTGCTCCTTCGGACTACCACTTGTTTCGGTCAATGGCTCATGCGCTGACCGAGCAGCACTTCAATTCATATGAAGAAGTGACAAATTGGGTCGATTCTTGGATCGTCTCAAAAGATGAGGAATTTTTTAAACGCGGTATCCGTATGCTGTCTGAAAGATGGTCAAAGGTAGTAGAAAGCGACGGGAAATATTTTGAATGATATACATTGTACCAGTTTTTCTCAATAAATAATCAAAGTTACAAAAAAATCCCTTAAATCTTATTTGTACGCCTAATAGATTTGAAATTATGAACTAAACACAGAAAAAGTCTTTGTTAATTCATATTTTTTAATTTTAATACTGTTATGTAATATAAATAAATGTGACTAGCGTTCATAATTGACCTACCTAGTAGGACCCTTCACACAACTGTGTGCAAGAACAAGTTCAGTGTAATTATAAGTGCAAGATATATACTTACGCAAAATTGATTTTGTAATATGTACGTGACTATGTGGATATTTTCGACATATCATGTGTATTTTTTTGAATACTTTTATAATTTTACACATACTATACATAATAATTAGTCCCTAAGTATTATTCAAACAAAATTGGCATATTTAAATAAAAAACTTGTAGTACCAATTAATTTTACAATATTGTTAATCGTGTAAGCTGCTGAACCATTGCCACATCTATTCATACCTTATACTTTACAACATTTTAGACGTTGCTGTGTTTTAGTTTAAAGAGTGTGGTAAGGGAAAAACATGTAACGAGGCATAGCGACTTATTCCTCAGGGGGTACACAACGCATCTGTGGTCGCCCTCAGGTTGGACTCCAATCGTATCTGATGTTGATTACAGATGGCCATAGATTGCGATGAGCACATGAAAGTTCATGTGGACTGTAGACTCGTTTGCTAATTGTAAATCAAGGTAGAAATAAGTGCGTGACGGAAGAAGATTTGCATGACCGTTACATTATAATATAATGTAATTTATTACTTTCATCGGTTCCAGCGATTAAATAAAACTTTTGCAAATGGACACATTCGCATTAAACTGATATTGTTGAATGTCGTTAGTATTCTATTAACAGAGCAAAATTAGATCCGAATTCGTCGATAACGTTGGCCGTTTCCGACACATGACTCATAGCAAATTAGCAACTCGTGAGAAGTCCGTAAGGTTAATATTGTTATAAATATGTAGTAGATATTGCACTTTTTTTAGAAAATGTATTATATATTACCCTGTACTTTGTAATATAGTAAATAAAATATTAATATATTTAAATTTGATTCAAATTGTTACGTTTGTCTTAATAGGGTATTTGGAATGTTTCTGCTCGAGGATCATTGCATATTCCCATAATGGTTGGACCATGTTAATATTCAGATTTGCATATCACATGACCAAGGGCACAGTAACACATGCAATTCGCCAATCGACAGTGAGCAGAGATAGCTCACGCAACGAGAACCTTTTATTTTTCCCGCAGTTTCACCGCATTTAAAAAATGTTACTTGCCATACTTATACCTTCAACAATAAACAATAAATGCAATTTTCCTTATAAGGAAAATTGTATTTTTTCAAAGAGGATTAATAGCAGCTGCCGCTGAGTGCGCGTAGAGCGCGTATTATGGGTTTTATTTCTTTTCTAAAATAAATGTTGGCTAAGTTACGCTTTATAACTTAAGTTATCTGTCAGTAAAAATCCCATCAAAATCGGATCAGTGGTTTCGGAGATTACCCAAAATAGACAGACAAAAATTTTGTAATAGACTTTTTGTTATATGTACCCTAAAAGCATATGAATTATTTGGTAAAATCTCTGGTATCTGTTAATTTAATGTTACAGACACTTCAATTTTATTTATTTTGTTTAATCATTTACAGATACTTCAGTACAACTAATGTATTTGCGTAGTTGATTTCTACATACGTAGAATGTTCACATTGAATCAGTTTAACAGTATTACTCCCCCTTCCCTTGGGGTCTTACAAATCGGCACCAATTCGCTTCATTTGCGAGGGTTAATTACTCCGCTCAGGTTCTTGTAGTGAGCCGGATTGATTGGCCAATTATATGCCACTAATATCTTCCGAACCCTGTAAACAATTTGTTACTGGAACTCGATTGATCTTTCCGGAACGGGATTACATTTGTACATCTAATGATCCTTGTTGCTAAAATTCCTTATTATGCTTGTAAGTGTTAAACAAGTACGATTCTTAAGCTTGTAAATGAAATATTTAACATCATCCTTATTGTATTGTATATATAAGCCGCCTTAATATTCCTTAGTTAGGTTTAAAGGTTGTTGTAAAGCTGTATTGTGTCAGTATAGGTACCCTGTTTTATTATATGCTACTAAACTACAGGTTTAAATCTAGAAACGGTATTCTCCATCAATCCGCTTAGAAGTAGAGCCGTGATGTATGTTCCAGGGCTTCAGAGCTTATATAGAGATAAAGCTTTCATTGAGTGTACGTATACCCACGTCTTTTAGTCCAAACGTATACCTGTACGCTCGAAGCGACACCACCACTTGGCGACGTTACCACGATTGAAAACTTTTAGCGTTATAAGCGTTATATATATACATATCAAAGTATTTTAAAGCATGTGCGTAAATTATTATGTAGGTGACCTTATTATGTTATTGTTTAGATTTTATTTTAGCTTGCGCCACAGAGACATTCAAAGCGCTACGTAAAATTGTAGATATTATGATCGTCTTTAAGCCAGTTCACTAGTTGCTTGTAGGCGCACGCGTTCCGTCAACGGTAGAAACTTCGACTCTACTTTATCGCTAAGTATAACCATAAAAGAATGATTTATAAGCGTCGCCTCGTGCATTGCAGAGCGTAATAAAATCCACAACTTTGTGCCATATTATACGGTTAAATGGCTGCAAATCTTTTTAACACCGTAGCGTTTTCACGTGAGCAATTGTCGCTTAATAACCCAGTTATCACGTAATGAGCAGAGTGTATACAACACGAAAGTACGTGATTACTAAAGACGCCCATTAACCAAACGACGCCGCTCGAGTGATTCCAGTGGTCCCAGAGGCCAACAAGTTAACTCGAAGCACAAATTGACGTTGAGTAAAAGTGTGACCGCGTTGATGTTCGTCTCGCGCATGCAGCGGATCCTTTGACGAGCGTTTATAATGAAGAATCGGGAAGTACAGCGAGAGCGGATGCAGCGAGTGCAGCATGTGAGCGGCCAGTTCGGACGCCTCTGTCGGGCCGACGTGACATAATATTGCTCGCCCCGCCCACGTGCTCTCGCTCACCCGCCCCGAGTGCGAGCGGGACGCGGCGACTCCCTCCGCCGAAGCCTCCACGCAGTACTGTTTCCAAGAAAACCCAACTGTTATTATCTGGCGCGGATTGTTCTCGACCTCTCGCCGCTTTACTTGGCCGCTCATGAATGAATCGCAGCGCCCGCAGGTGCGCGCCCCGGAGCGCTAAATTTCGTCGGCAATTACCCACTTCTAAATTTGTAGCAATTTTCAGCACGCCACACGATAATTTTCAGTGGCCGATGCTTTTACGCTTTCGGCTAATTTCGCGGTAGGAATTGCACAGGAAGTCCAAATTTGTAGGGATATTTGGATTTCGATTTGATTAGCGAAGATTTGTGTCTTCATGCTTCCCGCCATCGATCTACTTGCGTGGTCTCGTTCGGATGTAAATGTACAGTAGATTGTACATCAATCACACTTCTGTTGGCACTGGTACGTGCGATAATTTCGGCGTATGTTTAACAAGCTTCACGCGTGTTGCCAATGATTGAATAATCAATCACGTTCATTAATCAATATTTATCCACTAAAAATAGTCGGATATTATTATATGCCAATTGGAAGGTATCGCACAATGACAAAATTAGCCGGCAGAAGTTAAAAGTTTGTCCCAATCATGTCCGCTACATACCATAGATGTCATATTAAAATTTATGTAGAGTAAATTTACTTCATTCGTAATATTTAAATCATGACTCAAGTTAATTTTCAATGTCATTATTTGACGTTGTAAATAAGGACAGAGTATTATGTGGTTTTATCAATTGTGATGTCAGGGACTGAATATTACCATCAGAAATGTGTAACACTCCATATTTATTAACGGTATAACAGAACTCTCCATATTTATTACCCCGTATGTATACGGGGTAAGAAATATGGAAAGTTACACCGAATTATTTAAACTTGTTAAAATTTACAGCTAAAAATTATACATTTATTTTTGCAATCTTTGTATCGTACTACAGTAGCAAATCTATAAAATCATAACACTTCCATTCATATAAGAACCGTATCATAAAAAAACGTGACGTATAGATAACCTCTCTTCCGAAGGAAGTCGGTTAATAATTATTATTTTTATTAAAAACAAATAAAAGCCGGATAAGGAGAGAAAGCACACGGGTAAAGTGACGGTGTTACTATAATTTAGGGTTGCTTAACTGTCCGTTTACTTTCTTGCATACGTCTATTATACTCGCTAGAGTATAATAAACGTATGCAAAAAAGTAAATCGTATCAGAGTATCTATACTAATAGATACTTTGATACGATTAAATATATGAAGTGCTATCTAAACCTATGCTATTTATAGAGCATTACGGAGGTTGATTTTTCTTACAGGTCATACTTTAAATGTACTTCAAGATGCATTTAGTTGAAAAAGTGAAAAAATTGCTAAAATGATTAAATTGGTTTTAACAAACATGTTCAGATGTCACAAAATGTATTTTAAACTATAAACTTGCTTTTCTGATCATTACTGCCTATATGTTTATGCCTTTAGGAAATGTAACTTTTATACTATCAGGAAATTAAATGAAATGTTTGATTCTGATTTTTTAATCATTATTTTGTTCTACGAAAGTGTATAAGTAAAAATTTCGACTTATATTAGTTCCTTTATCTGTAGTCGATTATAAATATGGGTCCATTTTTAAGTAGTCAGTGGCAACCCTAATAAGTTCGGAGCAGTGGGACGGCGTTAAGACTATGATTGGCGCCGTTTCGGCACTCGAACCCGTCGGACCGGTCGCCTTGTCGCAACAGTAGCCTTACGATTGTTGGCCCATGATAAAATATGCCTTTTGTCTTTAGGCTTTGTAATAATATATACGAGCGTAACACGTGTTTAAGTGTATGTACCTTAAAGAGTTTTCTTGTTAAGAAAATCAATATATATGTTAATAATATTCCTTCCTTTACTTATGCCTCTGCAGCTTAATGATTAGCTCTATGTTGATCTTACTTAAAATAAAGTGAGTTATGTTTTACGTTTATTCATAAATGTTATATTAATTTATTATGTATATTGAAATAACACTTACAAATTGTTTATTTAACCTCCTATATGGATGTTATCGAGAGCCTATGAAGTGGTATAAAGCTCTATTTAAGCTATACACTTTCAAGATTATTTACGCCTTCTCCTTCTTAACAGTGTCACTTTGGTCTAATATATTTTAGGTAATAAGAATTAAAAATAATTTTCTATCTCAAAAGAAACCCTAAAATCTCAAGTATTCATAAAATCAATCGTTCTAGGGCAAAAAACTCGAAAGTTAAAAATATAACAGAATTTTACTTTTTATTTTACGTTACGGCGTGCTAAATACCTACTTATTAGTTTAAGTTAAGTGAACGTTGAATAAAAAGTACTCTTTCACTTGTTTTCAGAGTTTTATTTTGTGAAAATATTAGTCACAGAAGTATCTGTTAGGTTAGGTTAGTTCTTATGATAACTCAATAGAAAATCTCGTCTATCTCCGCTTGTTTCTTTCGAGTTTTCTTTTCGACTGAGAATATTTTCAGTTAACTTTTATCATTACATGCTCATTAGATTTTTCATTTTCTATATTGATTATTATCTGATTATTGTCTCAAATTAGTATTACTAGTAGTATTAGTATTTAGTATGATTTTCATCGTATCTTTTAATTTGATTATTCCGTGAATAAATACAATGTACGTGATCAGAGTAAATAATAAATTGGCGTCCACGAGGAAATTACCCACGCATGACGAATAATCTATTCAATGTTCACGATATTCAGATTTCATCTTTTCTAGACGCCCACCTTTGTTGTTATGATGACGTCAGCCTCTTGTACATCCATTAGCTTTAGCTAAATACTAGTCCTAAATGATTGCGATAATGTTTGTATTATTCAGTTATTACTTTTAGCCCATTAGGGTTTTTTCCAGCAATATGTTTGTATGTATGTATATCAATTTTGTTTGGCACGCGTTAAACCCAAACGGCTAAACAGATTGTTGCATATGAAATATAATTAAATTCTTCTCAGTTTGTATCTACTGCTACCGAATGGAATTGGCCATTGGTATAATACTAATGAACTGATTATGATTTTTTTCCTTATGTTGTGTTAAGTTTCTCTTGAAAGGTTGTGTCATTATTATGTATGTCTAACAATATCTACAAAAACTAAGTCGTGTACAGAAGATAAATTATACAAATAATAAAAATGAAATTGGTTTGAAACAATGGTGCCAGTAGCGATGAGTAAAAGTTTTATTTTACTCATCGCTACATGTTTTGCATTAATATTTATATGTATTAATCAATTGAGTGTGAATTACGAAATAGTAATTTAATTTCCTACTTCTGCGTGCGGTTTCGTGCCATGTGTACACGTTTTCTCTGCGGGCGACGCTTGCAAAAACACCCAGTGATTCACCGAGACGCGATCATTTCCACCCAGTCGGAAAATTCCTGTAATCTTGTAGAAACTTTCTTCAGCGATCATTGCTAACTTGATAATCTCTGCACGCAATCCATGTGTTGAATTGCATCTGTACGCGCATCGTGTATTAATGAATTCACAACTACAATATTTTCACATGCAAAATATATCGTGCTACTTCCCATTTCGTATCAGAATAAAAATCATATTAACAGTTGTCACACGTCCACGTGTGCATCGTTTCTTAACATTCAATGTTACAAAACATTCCTAACTTGTATATTATCTACGACAAGATAAGGGGACCAAAGTGGGGGTGACATCATCACGACACAGACCGTGTTGCGATAAAGATACTGTTCAGTAGGTAACCTTATACAATAGCGAGATAAGATACAAAATAAAAATATTTTCAACTAATACAGAGCCGCGTAAATCTGAGCTCGAAAGTACTAAAGCCGGTTTGAAACCAATAACGATATTACCAATAAAGCAGTAGTCTAATGGGCGAACCTTGAAAAATAAGAATTTTAAACTGCTCAAAGTGAAATGAGAGTAAAAATAATGATCCACTTCTCCGTGTTTGTGAACGGCAGTAGAGCAGCTCTACTCAAGCGAAGTTGACTTGGCACAGACAGGAGCATATCGGATTGAAACTCGAAATTTCAAACCGGTTTCTTGTATTCGTCATCCCTTTCTAACTCTTTTGGTCGGGTATATTCCTTCTCGTTTCGTGAGTCACTGTTTTTACGTATCACGCCGGCGCGGCTGGCCGCTCTACGCACTTCATGGTCACTCGTTCAACTCCGTCACGCTTTGACTGCAATAAGTGGACGTTATGCGACAATATATTAATGTCCAAATTAATAAGTAAAAACATTTTTGTAGAGCATATTACGAAACTGCTTCAAACGTGCATGGTTGTTTTGTAAGTAATATTAGCATTTTTATGCAATCTCGTTTCGCTACTACCGATGTACCTAAACATTTCAAACAACGTTGCTATATAGGGTGGCAGTAACTTTTGAAAGAGTAGACTTGTACCATAATTTATTCGACGCTGATAGGAAAAACGATAAGTTACAAATATATAATAAGTTACGCAATGTGATGAGCTATCACTATCAATAAATATGAGCATGATTTAATCTCGTTTTTCAACAGCACCTCTCAGGCGAAATGGCTTTTTATTTGTCATCGTAAATTTACAGCTCTTTAAACGTTTACGTGCAGTTTGGCGTGTTTTCGTACAAACAAAAACATTCTGTTCCCTGAATCGGGTGTTATTTTAAAACTTTCGTATGGTTAAAGTACGTACATGTCAAGCTTTTTGCTCTTTAAATACATTCCCGTATTTGTTACGCGGAGCTTTCATGAACTGGAAGTTGAGTTGTGACAGATTGGATATAACGTGGTAATAGGTGTGATATTTGCTTGTGATTTAATTCCGTTTTAAGTGTGTACACAATAGATACTCGTTCGTAAAACGGAATCATTATAAGCGCGTAATGATAAGTCATCAACGATAGTTTTTGCATGTTTGAATCGTATGTTTGATGTAATGAATGGCCCCGGAGATCGGCGTGCAGTACTCCGAGGTGTAGAAAGAGAAAGGGAACTTATTCAAAAGTAGGTAATGTTTTTGCTGTTCTCATTGCGTTGCGGCAGCGGGCGGGCGCAGGCGCATGATTCACCGCTGCGTGGGCTGAGCTTATTATGTTCGCTCCTCTATCCGCACTAGATAACTTTTTCTTTTGCCCCGGTGTCTAGGAAAGCTTCTGCTTGACTAATAACTCACTTGTAATCCATTCACGACTGGCCGTTTACTCTTCGGCGAATCATAATCGGGTGTGTACGACAAAAGTGCACTATAAATGCTACTGAACAATAGCGCGGTTCCTGTATAAATTGGTATAATTGCACAAAAGTCGTCTTCCTAGAATCTGAAACAGGCGTTAATTAAGACTTTATTGTTATATACCATAGTAATTTTCGTTTCGGTGAAGTCAACTCTGCCTTCACATTACTTCGAGGTTTTATATCAATTCTTTCAACGTTACCTGTGATGTTTGCAAAGGTGTGTTTTAGACATTTATTCATTCTTCGAGCTCTGAAACATTTCATGTCTTGTGTTTTGTATTCTTTCTTTTCTTATCTGTCGCCAGTAATTTAATGGCTTATTTTGTAAGCGTTTAGATTTCTATTAATTGTGAATACTGCTTTTATGGGCTTTTGTGTGTAAAAACTTTTGTTGGTTGGCAAACGATAATACAGTTATGGTAAATAAAGAGATGGATATCTTTGTCCTTACAAACAACGATGACTAAACCAATACAGTATTAAGATAAGACATTATGCATAAATTTTGTGATATATTTACCGATAGTGTGTATAGTATAGCATCTTCAAAACGCATAGAAAGTTGTCTAATCTACTTTTCTACAATGTACATTAAGTGCACCGCGAACCACACATTAATTTCGCGACACCTGCGGGGACGCAAAACAGTTAAAGATATTTTTACCAATTAAATGGCAATAAAAGCTATATTAATATTAAAATAAATTGAAAAATGCAGTTTTGACAAGTGTAGTAATATACAGGTTAGTAACGTAGGTAGGGCTTGCGAGATATTTTCAAACCTGTATGATGGTATTACGGGGGTAGTGCCGGGGGTAGTAGTGATTGTCGGTGGTCTTATGTGTGCCGCGACAGATAATTCCAAATAGCCAAGTAAAATTGATTATGTTTTATTCAAGTTCTTTAATATTGAAACAATTGATTAAACTCAACTTAAAACCGATGAATATAAGACAAACCTAATATTTATAAGGCGTCAAACATTTATCGTGAACAATATATATTCGAAAGAGAATATGTCTCTCTTGGTTTAATGTTATATGCATAGATTTATTTTAATTATTCCTTATTGGTTGATATTTAAGCTAGCGACCTCGATGTGGATCGATAGGTATTGAGCTGTCAGCGCTATCGCAAGATTGCGTCTTGTATTTTTCGCGAGTGTCACTTGTACATGCATATAATATGTATGTAAAAAAGATTAGGTATCTACTTTTGATATTACCAAAATATTATTTTTCCTTTAAAAAAAAAATGATTGAAGATAAACTAGATCTTCAATCATTATTTTCATATTCCCCTTCAATTATTTATCTTTAGGAGCTCCTCAATTCATCACCTCGTTAGGTAAAGACGCACGAATTTCGAACCACCCACTAAACAGTGGGGATGGTAAATGTCTTTTACATTTGTACATTATATTACAATGTTATCATTAACATTGTATTATTATATATAAGTGTTAAGGATACTCGAGAGTACTCGATCTCCTTGACAATTGACAAAATAAAAAGGGTAGGTACCCCTCGAGGCCCGAACAGCCGTTGGACAAGGAGTCCAACCGCTCTTATGTTGACTTAGCCGTAGCATGTGAGAGATCCAGAGGGTAAGACGTCCCAGCAACGCGGGGATACCACCAAATGAGTTTAGAATTCTTTTGTATTCTAATAATTATGTATTACACTACAGTGACTGGCTACAAATCAATTAAGGGTGATTTAAAATATGAGCAAATTTAGACGCTGTTGTTTACTCATAATGATGTCAGATGCTGTTATAGGCTTCCAAAACTCATTTCGTCTGTGATGAATTTTGATCTTCTAATATTATTTACTATTGATACATTGGCCCAGGATTCGTAGTATAAAAATTACGATTTTAATGAAAAAATGGTCGAACAGATCAGACTTTATTGTAGTTTATACTGACGGTGACTTGACTTTATAGGTTTTCACAATATACTTGGCCAATGCTGACCTGGTCCTATTTATCCGTGCTCACTTTTGTGTCACGAATAGGTTGATAATTGAAAAAAAATCCTAAGTGTAACTTTTTGTTAATCGTAATAATTCGTAATTGCTGCCTAACCTCTAAATGGTATTTAACTGAGCGACCTTTAAATCAACATGTAGAGCTGTCGCGGCATGGGAGCTTGACGGGATGTCGCAAACGTGCGCACGCATTGTGCTCGGCACTGCGCGGGCGCACACGATCGAGCTTTCTCGCCGCGCCGCGCGCCATTGTGATCTATCCCTACTCCTCGTTCTGGCGAGACCTTAATGCAAATATCACTGAATTTGTCCTATATAATATGCAATATGCAAAATATTCGAGTAACCTTTTAAACAATAAATAAATTATAAGTACAAATGTCTCCGTAAACATAATAATAATAAGGGCGGAGATTCCTTCATTCTACACTATATTAACTGTGCAGTCACTGTGTTGCACTGTTGCCCTATAAAGTTACAAATTGACCTTTTATTTATTTTTATTATTGTTGTTGTTGTCTTGAATTACATTACATTTGCTTATGATCAAAATTATAATCAAAAGTTATCTAATACAAATTCTCAGGGAATTTAAGTTATTTATAACCTATTTTCATCCAAACATTTATTAATAATTCAGGATGGGCAAACAAATTTACTTTAGCAGTAAATTCTTGTTTTCTTGTTTAATGTCCTTCCTTCTATTTACTCCTGATTGCAAGTTCATTTTTTCTCTCCATCTTCTCTTCCAAACTTTCATGGATAATCTGCTAAATGCCCGTTAACCAAACAGATGCTGCTTAAAGTATTTTCTAGGCAATGCTGTTTTCGACTTCACATTTGATATCTGGACAGCAATCGGGATACGGTCTGCTGTGATCAGTGTCTGTGATGTAGCACTTAGGATCATTCGTGCCAACAACACCACATCTGGAAAGAAGAGAAAAGTTCATTAGTATTTTTGGAACTAATTTCCTTATCGCGCGCTGCGAAAGGGGGCTAGATGGAAAAAATTAAGACCAAAAGTTGTAACGACACTTTTTGCTATAGTTGCTAGCGCGCGC
>DWPF01000135.1:0-14089 GCA_018251575.1 Cecropterus bathyllus | reverse complement strand
TTGTGTATTCGTCTTTGTGTGTCCATGGCACCCACGACACAGGAAAAAATCCTAGTGTGGGGCTATGAGTGTAGAAAGTGTATTTTTTTTTTATTAAAATTTAGCATATCTACTTGGTACTTTGTAAATATTTAAAGAAATTAAATTGTTAGCTATGTGCAAAATATAGCCCGTTTTGTATGTAAATTTTTGTATGTTAGTGCTATAGTGTTTTACTGTTAGTGCGAATAAACTAGGCTATGTTTTATTTAAAACGTTGTAAGAAATGTAAACAATTCCCTCGTTAGCAACAACACTTCAAGAAATCTTGAAGAAACAAAACTCGGCGAAATTTGTGTTATTAAAATTTTTACAGTACAACAAATAAAATGTATATTTTCATACAAATTTTATATTAAAGAAAATCTAAATACTTTTAATGACTATTAATGTACCTATATACTGACATTTTGCGGAAATTCTGACGCAATCCCGTGGTCTTAATCGCAAACCTTACTTTTTGTTATCATCATTGTGAATCAATATTCGTTTCGATCTGATAAAATAATCAACAAATATTAAATATTAAGGCTACTGAATTCGAATACGTGACTGCCATACATTAAGAACGCCTTATCGGGCATATTAAAATTTTGGTGCTCTCTGATCATTTTGTGTAACGAATTCAATATAGGTGTGTATTGTAAACCAAATCTTCCTGTTATAAACATTTTTTATTTAAGATACTTTCGTACATTTGCTATATTAAATTGTTTCTGTATTGCTTCTATCGTGCATCAAATGCGATTAACCATACCCGTAAAATCGAGGCTTAAAAGCGGTAGAACTCCCTACTGGTTCGACTTCCGAATCACCATACCTATTTCTGAATAATAACAGCGTTGTTATTCATTTCTGTGTTCTTGTCTGAAGGGTGTGGTAAGGGAATATCTCCCTTACCACACTAAGGGTGTGGTAAGGGAGACATTCCCACTCCACACCCTTATCCGAACGTTCCATCTTAGTCCTCAGAGGTAGCAACGCATCTGTGGTTAATCTTTGGTAAGTCTAATCTTATCTGGAGTTGATTACAGGTGTCCATGGGCTGCAGTGGTCACTTACCTTCAGGTGGACTGCATGCTCGTTTGCTACTTCACATATTAGTAAGTAGTCTTAAACTGACAGTACAACTGCATGTCTCGTAAAAATATATTAATATTTATTTACAAATATTCATTAGAGTATAAAAATTCGTATTTTTATAATGTGATATAAATATCACATATACGGTCTACATGAAGACAAGAGTGGAAATACACCTCTGAACGACACTCGATCACACTGCGGTCGACGAAATCACATACACCAATTTTATTAATTTGTACCAATGAATACAATTAAGCTTCCCTCGTTATAAAAATGTATAATATTATATGCATTCATATTGAATGTTTAATGACACAGTCATTATAATAGCACATTAAATAAATCAAATTGGACATATCGGTTATACAACACTTTCCCCATTGCCGTGTAAATATCATGTACATATTTAATGTAGTTTTGGACAGAAAATCTGTAACAGAAACGAGCGGCAACATTTACATAAATTTATACTGTACCCAAAGTATTGTCCGTATTTCCGATCGTGTCTTGGAAAAGAAACACAATTATACGATAATGATTGCGACAAGGTAGGAGGATACATAAATAGACCCTTGATTTTTATGTTCAGTCCCACGATCCCCAAATTAACGTTCCTTAAAGTAGTAATTTTTCTCAGAAAAGCCATAAGGGAAGGAATCCCATTTCTTTTATCATCTATTACGAGAGTTTATTTTCAGAGCCTTGTTATGAATAATAGATTAAATTCTAATGTCCCTTTAGACTCCACACTCAATCATTATATACTGAACGAGTACTTAGTGTAATGGATGTAGAACGTGCCTGCTTCTTTGTTTTTATACAATATGAATTCGTTGGTAATTACTTGGAGATTTTGAATAGAAAGACGTCTGAATACGTCTTATGAAGTTCTGAAAAGTTTTACCCGACTTTTAATGTAACATTTCTGGATGAGATATTACCAAAGTAATAATTTCGACCTTATTTAGATTACCATTATTAAGTTTCTTAACTGAACTTCACGATATATGAAGTTATTTTACTCTTTTATAAATTAAAAGTGAAAAATTGTGAAAAAGAAAAATAAAAACTAAATGTAACGAGAAGCACGTTATGCCAATAATGATGCAAAAGTACGGTCAACCTATTATTGTAACACTGCTGGGCACGGGTCTTCTCTCAGATTGAGAGAGTTTCAGGCCATAGTCTGCCGTGCTGGCCAAGTGCGAATTGGTAGACTTCACGCACCTTTTGAGAACCTTCACACACGTTTTAAAGAACTCTCAGGTGTGTAGGTTTCCTTACGATGTTTTCCTTCACCGATGCAAAAGTATAACGTCCTAATATTTTTTATTGATAACTGATCTCATCTGAGGTTGGTATCCATTGGTGGGGTGGTCACTTACCTGGTGGACTGCATGCTCGTCCTCCAAGAAAAGGGTCATACCGGTGTGCCGGTGCTACTAACGTCGCGAGCGAAAGATAGATATGTTTATAAGCAACGGCAAAAATACGCAGATTTATTTCATAAAAACAAAAGAAGATTAATTTTCATCAAACCAGAAAAATGTCAGAGCGGCGTTCGTCTCGTCACAAAGAAAATTCAAAATTTAATCCACGGAAGCTCATTACCTCTTCCTTTTATTCATTTCTCAATAGAATAATACAGAGGGCTCTTTTAACTTTTTATTTCATTCTTTATAAACCTTCTTACGGAATATGGTCCGTTAAATCTTGTCGTAGAGGGATTACCTATGAGTCTAATTACTCCTTTTTCACTCCCATGTAAATAAGGATTCTTAAGATTTTCTGTAAAACGGAATTTATTGTCTTCAACTACTCTAATTTAGAGCAGTGCTAGCCTAATGGTTGAACCTCGATCTCTCAATCGGGAAACCGAAGTTCAAATCCAGACCAGTGCCTCGCACCTATGATTGTTCTTACATTAATTATCACTGCTTTAAAGTGAAGGACAACATCGTGAGGAACACACCAGGGAGTTTCAAAGGGATTTTCGTGTTTATTTAATTAAATTTAAGAAAATATACATTTTACTAAATTTCTAAAATTTGTTTAAGAAATACAGTAATGTCTAATTAAAATATTATCAGTGTAGCATCACTCTCATCATCTCTTGCCGTGAATGTCGTAGGAGACTACTAAGAGAAAATCCAGGAGAAAGGTAGCAACGTCTTCCTGTCGACAGTTCGACATCTACCTACTTATCATACATACACGACAATGGAGATACTCTAATCATTGTAAACTTAATATTAAGAGATCCAAAATTGTTCCGAATGGCTCATATGGTAATATAGCACACATCACGGCGTTGCCAGTCCGAACTTAGCCAACGCGCGTTTTGATAAAAATAAAATGAGAACATAACCTTTAAATACTTTTAACTACTTACTGTCTATTCTACATTAACTCTGAAATCACTGCATAATTACAGTCAACAAGTGTAACAACAAACACATAAAGGAATTTATTACACAGACGATATTAATGCGGGTCAGGTTCCAAGCAGCGACCTTCAGCAGAGTAAGTGCGTCTGGATGTATACACTTACGTGCGGATAAACTTCTGGAATCACTTTGCGATGTTACCTGAAGGATAACGGTGACGTTGACCGTCTAGTCTAAAATAATTTATTCCTTGATCCCTCAGGATCGTAAAATCGCGAATTTTAAAATGAATTTCCAAATGGCGTGCAAAGACGAAACATATTTTTACGTCTGTGAATTTTATTACATAATCGGTAAATGGAAATGCATTCTATCAAATTTTGTGGACATTGACGTCAAATATAAAGGAAGTAGAATTCTTTAAGGTAGATTCCAAAGGTACCAACACCACACCTATATTACTTTTGCCTTATAACAGCAATGTTAAACTTTGATCGGGTTTGAAAAGTTTTGGAAGAAATTCCCATAAGAAGTATCTCAAGTTATTCCTCAGGGGTAAACACGCATTTGTGGCCAAATTTTTGTATTAATATAATCAGGGATTTATTATAGATGTTCATTTATGGCTATGACCTCTCATCACCAGGTGGACCACATGACCATTTGCTGCTTTAATAATATGTAAAAAAGACTTTAAAGACAAGTCCAATATTAAAGTTCAGTATTTTAAAATCATCTATAAAGACCCAGAGGTGTCCCAGAGACCCAAAGGCCACATTTGATATATTTCTCAAACATACATTAAAAGCAAAAACATTTTTGCGGTCACTGAAACTATATAAAATATAACTAATAAATTACAGAACTCAACCCTACTGCAAAATAAATCTCATCCCAATCAATTTTACTAAAGATTTTCTGTTATGATTATATTTAAGTATTTTGATACAATTAGCGGCTAAAGTTTAAGTCTAGTGCTTATTTCGATTAATCACAAAAACTTAGATACTTGTTATCAATTTCAAAATGGGAGCTGACAAGGACCAAAATACTTGGCTTGTTTTCATATATGGTAAAGGCAACGGTCTATTTATTACTGATATTACGAAAGTTACTTTGTTATACAACCGAAGTTTAGTCATTTCGGAGTAATTTCGTATCGACAGACATGGAGTTGTCACCTTACGCCCTTGTTTGAAGTTATTTGATTCAGAATCGACATTACATACTATACAATGTGTATATTGTATAAAATGGATAAGTATGGAAACATAGACAAAATTATAGCACAATATTTGGACTGAAAATATATTTTTAATCAAAATTAGTAGTTCATTTCATTTAATTTCAAACACACAGTAATAGTTTCAAAAATAATAGAAATTTCTGTTAATACTTATTCTCAGTCCGCAAAACTTTTTTGCAAATATATGCGATGTACAGATAAACGGATCTTTCATTTTCATTATATGTATATAAATAAATAGTTTGTAAAGCTCTTATACCTAACACTCACATTACATTCTCTGGACTTGGGAAAAATCGGTGATAATTTTCCAACACTTGATTGATCTCATTCATGCCTCCATTATCATTTCATCCGCCATTCTGGCAAATAATCGTCATTCGGGAGTGGAATGGCGATTTTCTCACGAAGATGTATTAGGTAATAGCTTGTGGCAAAATTACTGCATTGATATTTCGAATATATGTTTCGATTTCATAAACATGATAATGAAAAATAATTTGTGTAGCATATTCTATATATAAAGATATAAATTAACCTTAATTCTTGAAGGTTTTATGATAAAATACAAGTTCTATGCATTGCATACATTTGCAAATAATAGTTTGTTCTCAAAACTGAGATTAAGCAATAATAGATATTTCTATATATATAACTTGTTTTGCCAGTCTGTGTGATTTTATAATCGTATTAAATCAAAAGGACAAATGATGAAGTTCAAAGGATTTTTGCGGATATTAAAAATATATTTATAGTAGTAGAATAGTAATCTTGGTAGTAATCATGTAGTCTCTATTTCATTAAAATCTGTCTTCTATGTCATAAGTTATAACAATTTTAAGTAATTCATTACCTTTTTTAAGTGCGAGTGAAACCGCTGGGAACAGCTGTCCCTAAGTTTTATTATTAATATGAATGGAAAATAGTTACCAACATTATTACTTTATTAATCATAAAACAGGAGCTTGTCTCGTTCAAAAACATTAATGTATGTATTATGACAAAGTGAAAAAGTTTCGACCATTATTAAACTTAGTAATGTATTCATTCATTCACCTGCCTACGCCTCGAGACAGTTTTGGGTCTCTATTGAATTACTTGGACGAGGTTAAACAAATGAACAATCGCTACTATTAAAATTGAAACTAAGTTAGCCACAAAGGCCCAGGTTCTATGAGACCTTTACGATACAAAAGATGTGGATTGGGCTTGGTTTATATAGGTAAACAAATAAAATTATACTGAAATACGCGTCTATTCGCTTTCAAGTTGGTTAGCTAAATCTAAGGTATAATAGCAATCGATAAAATCTCAGGGCTTGTTTAGATAAATTGTATAATATATTTTGGATTATTCAACTAATATTTCACGTTCCGAACGTGCCAGACCCGGTCCGTGTCAGGCTACATTTTTTTTATACCATATTGATAACAGGGATATACCACACCAGAGCGGCTGTGTTAATATAAATAAATGTACGTTACTACACATTGTACAAGAAAATATTATTTTGTCTGTCACGGCCCGTGTCTGACACTTAGAACACAGTAGCATCATCTGAGAGAATTACTTATTAAAAGTTCACCTTAATTGTTGAACAAAATGTTTAAAAAAATCTATACCTTGATTCAGCACCTCGCAGCGCCATTGATGATCGAGCTGCGGTATTTCAAATATTATTAAATATGAATATTCCATGAATAAAGGACTTTTATCTTTCTTCCTCAATTATCAAGCGCCGGATTTTCCAACGACACTGAAACTAGGAGCAGAAAATTAATTTAAAATTTCAATTCTGGAACTCATTAGAATAACGGCGCTACTGTAATTAATCTTAGAGGTTTCCTCGAAGTATAATCAAAGTAGCTATGGACTGGAGTTCGAAACCGAGGTCTTATAGAAGTCATTTTTAAGTTTGATTAAGTAGGAACAGGCGGGCTTCAGTTTTGACAGTCAATCTTCTTCTTTGAATTCTTGAAGAGTTTGGTACAGTGTTCTCAGGTTTAAATTGGAAATCATATATTCTAAAGGTGAATAATGATTTGAAATGTTTTTTATAGTTAAGCTTTGTACAGCGGACGGCCTTTAATGAAATAAGTAACATACATAGAAAACGCAGTATAATGTGTTCTAATTTATTCTCTTTAATCCGGTTTATGCGTGTTTAGCTCTTTTTAGTGTTATTTTATCGAGTTTAAAGTTACAACGACATCCCCATGACACTAACAGAGTCACCATAACTATACATAATATTTATCTTAAACTCTTTACGAATAGGTGCCAACCCTATTTCTAGAACATACATGGCATACGCATACGTGAACGTCGCGGAATCCATAAAGCGGACGTGCATTTTGAATACAGATTAAAGTAGCATTGCCGGGAATGACACGGGATGAATACCTCTTATCTTAGTTCCAGTCACGTCCTATATAATAATCTTATATCTCAAGTAGCGAAGTAATTAATAATTTTATTGGAGCAATTAGAAGCATTTGTAGATGTAATGTGAAGTAAAATGTGTCTGTCAATTTTACAAATGAAATTACTTAACAGTTGACCAGAGTTTTTTATACAATTGAGGTAGCTAACATCCATCCATCCATCTAGTGATAAGTGGCCACTACCACCTATGGAAATCTATCAGCTAATTCAATGCATTTGCTTACAGAAAGACCAGGGCTTCTATCAGATGTCAATTACAGTTGCGTTGCTAATATCTTGGACTAACTTGGTCGCCTTAAATGAGAGTGAACCAGCAGCCACACCCTTGCACCGAGATGCAAGAACTGCTTCTCGGTAGAAATTGATCTAGCCGTGGGACTTACAAGAAAATGCACAAATTCTCAAACCCATAACTGAAATCTAAACTCATCATTTAGATCTGTCCGGTCGGATATCGAACCCGGAACCTATTGAGTGTCAATAGGTACAGTGACCGCTCCACCACGCGATTCGTTAATACTTTTGTACAATAAACGCAATTAACACATTTTAGACCAATATAATCGAGATATTGCTACATTATAATATGTGACAATAACATTAAGGAATATAAGATAGACTAAGCGTTAAACTTGAAATTATTATCTAAAATTTATTTTAAAACATTTCAGTGAATCAAATGTGTTTTTTATTAAACACCAGAGACACAGACACCCATCAACTTTATTTATTTGCTTCAAAAGTAACTTTTATTTGAAATAAAACGACAGTAAAATATTAACATAAAATAAATGTAAATACCAAAAGAAATAACTTAGAAATTCCGTCGTACTAACTTTATACACGGAATCCACGCACTTATACGGGCAACTCGTTCTTTCATCCGTCATGCCAACTTCGATAAACCTTCGTTAGGTTTATCGGTTCGCCCCTGAGGTGTGCCACTGCTAGCGAGAGGCGAAGAGCGAGTACTTATTTTTTATTTTATAACGAACTTATATTGGACAGACGAGCTACCTGATGGAAAGTAGTCATCGTCGCCTATGGACATTTTCAACACCAATACATCTGCCGGCACACATCATCCGGCAACACAGCTTTCAAGTGCAACTCTTTTTGCATCTTTCTTGAAGAACCCTAAGTTTATCAATTAATAGAACGAGTTTGGTTCGACCGGGGAGGTATCTACAACTATTCTATCGTACAGCAGTCGTTACGTTTCGGTGGAAGAGTGTGGTTGCTGGCTCACTTTCCTATGAGCTGACCATGATATCCTGAGTGCTCAGGCATCTGTCGTTACCCCGCAGATATAACACACAACTTCAGAAACAGAACCTGTTCTAAATAATGTTGCTTACAGATGTCAAGGAATGGCAGCAACCACTTACCGTCAGGTGGTCGGCATGCTCGTTTACTACTTCAATCTTACAAAAAAACACAAGACAGCAGCACTTGACACCGCCCTCACCGAGATAAATAATAAATTAGTATTAATATAATTTAATTATAATTAAAAATATATTCATTAATTTCTCTTATTTTAATTCACCGCTACGATTCTTTAAGGTAAATTTATATTAAAACGGGTATTAGATAGTATATCAGAAAGTTATTATATTTGTAGTAACACTCGCTTACTCGTTTATAACAATCCAAGAGCTTAGCACTAGTCTACAATATCTGAAAGCAGGGGAAAAATTCTCTCACTCAATTCACGTAATAAAACCTCAACGAAACGTTTCGAGTGATGTAGAACAATTATTCTTCAACTGTTCTTCAGTAAATCGTAAATTTGTTGAGATGTTCACTTTATGTTGATGCGAACTTTATAATTGAGGAGAAATTCAGTGCGCGAATGGTTCTCAGAAAAATGTTCGCCGAATATTTTGTATGTTGAAGTGGTCCTTAAACTTATAATGAGCTCATTGACAGAATTTGCATTGTGGTTCAAGTTTGTTTGGTTGCCATTACTTTTTTATGTTGCCATGTTTAATTAAATTTATTTTATGCAATGTGTCATACATGACTGTGCTAACACAGTAATTAAATATTATAACACATTTTATATATTATAATTTCTATTTTTATATATTTCAATGTATTTCTCTTTTCAGTTTTAGCGGTAATTTTGATTTATGTTACAACTAGTAAGATCTATTTAAAGCTAAAGATTTCTAGTGATTTTCAAGAATGTTACAATATAACCACACCGAAACAGACAGACGTTTCAGAAACTCTTGCTTCGGGCGCTCGCTCCATCACAAAGCGTATTACTACAGTCAGTATTAATTAAATTAATTAGTCAGTTGAACAACTGAGGCCGATGGGTGCGTGGAACAAGCTGTGGTTATTAAATCATAATATCGAATAACATAATGCTGTAATTTCAGAACACGTAATTAATCGTAAGTTAATGTTTATGTAGGTGAAATTAGGCGCTTAAGATGATAAATATGTTTGCATGGTTCGGTTGTATGTGTGCCGGCTCTATTGTCATATTTTTAAATAATACACTCCGGCTTTTATTAGAGCTGTCCATTGGCTACTTTCGCTTAAGCTCGGAACAAAACATGCGATTTCGGCTGCAAGGGTCACCGTTGAGCGAATCTTGAAAAATCGCTTAAAAATTTATTTGTATTTGCATACAAAACTACCAATTTTATTAATGTTAATTTTTTAAATTTTATTTTATTAATTCCTTATATAGTTTGGGTAACCTTATTTTGTTTTATGAATATGTGTGTACCCTTAGTCCTTCATTGCGTTACTTTGTGTGTCTGTTTTTCAATATTAGTGTACCTAATGTGCTGTTATACTGAGAATAAAAATAATCCTTGTCTCTCTTTCAATGATAATAATCGGAGCAGACGGCCTAACGTCCAAAGTACGCGCATTTACCACTTGCAGTTATCCATACAACTTACAACTGCGGACGATTTTGCACAACTTTGCTGCCTGATCTAGGCAAGCATATACGTACACTTTACTATGAAATGAAAAGTATTACTGCACATAACTTTTATGCAAAATGGCAGCCAGTAATTATCCAATCACTGGTAGCATAGAACTCGCTGTTAATTACGCATGATTGATGCCTCCGCTAAGGTAAAAACGGAAACACATATGACGAACTGCGGTAAAATGCCTGTAGCCTTATTAATTAAATAGACCGCACAATTAATTTAACCACGAACCAACAATTTCACTATATTTTCTATATTATCACCACCTCCATACCTATTTCAGCTTAATAACAGCAGTGTTAAGCTGCTTCTTCGTCCGAAGTGAGTTGTATATGATTAATACTTATCCTAGGCGTTCCAACTTAGTTCTCCGGAGTAGCAACACATTTGTGGCCAACCTCAGGTAAGACTCTAATCTTATCGTGGGTTAATTACAAATGTCCATGGGCGGCAGGAGCCACTTACCATTAAGTGGAGTGCATGTTCGTTTGCTACTTTAGTATTTAAAGAAAAAATACTAGTTACTCTCTATGTATAGTTATTATAGTTTTAGAGCGCAGAGAAAATAGAACTGAATCCAATTCCTACTTTATATTTAGTTTTTTCTAATGTTTTTACTACTACGTGAGGCTTTATATACTTCAGGCTTCATTCTAGAATTCTGTGCGTGTCATAGACACATATACTCGTGGACAAATAGGTACAAAAAACACTTAAAACCGGAACAAAAACCTACATTCATTGCTATGACCTAGTCTTCCCTCATTACAACAGTGTCATGCAGTGAATTCCAAATGCAAAAAATAATATTTACACAAGCCTGTGTAACCCCTCACAGGGAAGTATTAGAAAAAACTTGTAATTAGGTAGACTGCATTCAAGGTGACAACATTTTATAGGTTTGAAATAGTAAACGAGCTTGCTTGAGTCACAGAACACTAATACATACGAAATAATTATGTACATAAGGTGACTGATTTTTATATAAAACTAACTGAAGTACCCGTGTACCTCGTGACAAATTATTTAAGTTGTACTCACTTACCGTTGTGGGTACATGAAAAGTGATAAGGATCTTACGAATTGAAAATCAAATATTAACCTCGTAAATGCCATCAAAAGTTTGTTATTTTTTCGCATTCTCTTTTTATTTATAACTAGCTGAAGTATCCGTGCTTCGCTACGTGACAAAAATTAGGTTTTACTCGCTACCTTCATTGGAATGACGTCGCCATCTCTTAAAAATTGGTCGTACCAACTCAGAAACTTTCGTGGGCTCATGCACAACAATTTTGCTAAAGATCATCTCATGATCAAACACATAGTTTACATAGTCTATATAGATGGAAAAATGAAAGTCTGATACCAAAGGCTGTAGAATGGATGCCATCTTTAAATTGCGAAAAATATCGAAATGAAAAGTAGCCTGTAGTAGTAAACTGACCAGTTAAATAAGTTACATCCATGTAAAATTTCATGTAAATTCTTGCGTGATTGAGTAACACACAGACACACAAACACAATTTCATTTTTATATATAAGTACAGATATAGAAAACTTTTTTGTTAACCCGTTGAGTAGGCCACATCATACAGCTTCTCAGTTTTTGTGCATAAATCACGAACGCACGCACGCGGTCAAAGCTCGGGAGATACACGCCAATATCCGATAACGTATAAATAAAAAAGATTTCATTGTAAACCTGCACAGCATACTTTGCTGAAGCTTTATAAATCTCATTAAACTCCCATAAGAATATTCTCACCCCTCGCCCGTCAGGATCTTTCTTATCGTTTTGTTGAGTTTTTGTTGGTGATCATTTACATCGTAACTCGGCGTAATTCGATACATCCTGTGCTTGACGGCCCTGGGTGAAGCCTCCGTTCGATATAAAAGGGTCTAACTACTCTCCAGTCTCCATGATATAATAATATTGTACACTATTCCAATTTGAGAATGTTAGTTTCACTTTTGTGCCAAGAAAACGTGCTTATTAGAAATATGATAGTGGAGAAAATAAGTATTAAACATTTGTGAATTTGAAAGGCTATGTTATATATTAATGGATATTGTTTATTTTTTAATATTATATGCCTTAAATAAATAATGTGATCCACATTAATATACTAGATATGTATCCATATTACCATATATATACTTATATCAATTTAAATTGAAAAACATTGAAATTATAACGTTTTTTCCTTTAGGTCAGTAAATTGTAATTCAAAGAAATATTTTTTTTTATAAAATAATGGATATATTTCAAAAACTGATGATTATTTAAATCGTTTTTATGTGCCGACTAGACTAATTATAGGATTCTCTGAAGCGAATACAGAGTGGGCGGAAATTCAAGGTAGTCACTAGGAAACTTATTAATATATCTATTATTAAATGTTCTAATTAATTTATGCAGATTAATATTTCTAGTAAAACAATTAACTTAGCTTCGAATCTGTATACATTTTGATATATGATATTATTACTACTGAAATATAATAAAATACATCGATTATAAATAAATTGATAAAAGAGTTGACATCGATTGTGAAATATTGCGATTTTTCAGTTAAAAGAATTGTTTATTGTACTGTGATACATATTTTCTAAACCCTATTTTATTAAATAATAATTCATATCAAGTGTGTGCATTCCTAAGTAATTAAATTAATTAATTATAATATTCTTATGTATATTAAATAAGTGGCAGAATACCTTATCTACAAGGGACTATCTAACTTTGTCTTTGAAAATAGCATTTCAATTGTTAGTGACTTTAATAAAAACAACTATACTATTCTATTTTTGATTTAGTTTAGCAAATATCTATGGGTTATTGTGACGATTCTCATTACACGCACTGCTTTTGATTAGGTATATTTGAGCTACGCCTTCGGTAAACAATAAAATTTCCAATATAAGCATATTATACGTAGTGCAAACGGTAATAGTTTTCGGTTCAGTGCGCCGGATTCTTAGACACGTTCAATGTGGGTAATGTTAGTTGCTGAGATTAGAGACGTGGCCATGAAATGCGAGGTAATTTAATGCTCGTTAAAGTGGAAACGTGAAAATTTCTTGTCAATTAAATTTTGAAAGGTAGAAAGAAGGGAGTCATTTTACATTGCCCCAAGTCAATTTCTCATTTAGAAGTTCCAAATGGTTATTCCATTGCGTGGTATAAGTTACTGATATTTCAATAAATAATAAAATTTCATGATTCTATTGAATAGATAATATAAACGAATTAAATACTTTATTTCATTCTTACGCTTAAAAATTATAGTGACTGATTTAGTTAAATTCTATCAATTTGAGACTATTAGATACCGTTTTCCTTTACATTACAATTATCTTTTATTTGACCAATATAACAACGTACCGCAACATAAACCACAATATTATATAAATATTATCACGAGCAACCGCAATATTTAACAGAAAATGTATATGGTATACTATCTACTAATACATGTATCTACATGTTTGCACCACTTTTGATAACTTTCTAGGTATCTATAATGTTTTCATTTTAGTAACGACCGCATTACTTTATTTGGCCAATCGGTATTGCTGACGTATTTGCTTTAAAGGTCAAATTTAATAAGATTAAGTTTAACTATGTACAGTGTATACAATACGAATAATAATCTTAAAATTAAACTAAAGTAAAAAAAAGACAAAATAATAAAACCTAAAAGAAAATATCTAAATTAAAGGTAAAACAAAGAGTCCAAATCGCTGCCTCTTAGGAGAGACGCAAGGGTTAGTTATTCTATACATCTACTGGATGATGCATCACAAGACTGTGATTTTTTACGGTACCACCAATCTTCCAGACTATATAGATTATGTAATATACATATTTTTTTGTATAGTATGGAAGTAGCAAACGAGCATGCAGCCCACCTAATGGTTAT
>DWPF01000134.1:0-14096 GCA_018251575.1 Cecropterus bathyllus | reverse complement strand
CCACGGGAAGATAGGGAGTGGGGCTATTCAAGACCGACACCACACGGCCGACCGACACCACACGGCACGATAATGATAACAAAACATCAATTACTAAAATTTTTGTCTGTCTATCTGTCTGTCTGTCTGTTTGTTCTGGGTAATCTTTGAAATTGCTGGACTGATTTTCACGGGACTTTTCACAGTAGGATAGCTGATGTCATAAGACGTACCTTAGGGTACTTCTATTTTAGAAAATGTAATTAGGTTTTCACACATAAAATTAAAACCTAAGAAACCCTGCGCTCTCTACGCGCACGCAGCAACTGAGCAGTCACTGAGGCTAATATCAATTGCTATCAGTCCTCTCTGAAACAATGATGTAATGTTAAAATTGTATAAGGTCTAAATTTTCGGCTTTGTGTAGCTATATCAAGTTACATTTTTTAAACGCAGGTATAACTACGGGGCTCAGCTAGTATATAAATATAATACAATAGAACATTTAATTTGTATTTCGCAACATAACAATTTAAGGACATATATGTTTTATCTTTGTTGTTGGTAATGTTCTGGCATATTTTTAATTATAATTTTATATAATATAATATTTAATTTAATGTGGTAGGAATATGTATTAATTGTTCGGGTAATTTTTATGCAATTGTTATATAATTGCATTACGTATTCAAGCTATCTACGATATAACGTTTTTGTGTCATTAAAAGCTAATTTAAAATTAAGTAAAAATTCCAAAAGCACATTTTTACACCAACCAGTAGATACACAAAACAGGTTTACAACACGGTGCAGGACACATCTTAACTTTTTCTTATAGAAGAATACATGGAGTGTCTTAATATTAGTTTACTTTTGATTAAAGTAAGTAACATGAGATAAAAATTCTGGTAAGCCAATTTGCTTGACATAAATACAAATCAGAGTTCATAAAAGCTAAGTCAATATATTCATCAAGTAACAGTGGCTGGTCCGTGGCCGCTCGGGCCGCGTCGCCGCGCGGGCAGCTGCCGCCGCGCAGGTGATCGAATCACTTGTACGCACTTATTCCGATTTATTGCCCTATTAGTCACTTTTCAACTATCACCCGACTATTTGTTTTAGTACTACACGCCAAGCGAGCGCCGTGGCGTAGCCAACTTTTAACCCTAGATCCCACTGACAGAGTCTATAATTTGATGCGCCCCTACACCTCGTTAGCGTCACATTTCGCTTTACCCGTGTTAGACATAATAACGCAGTTAATAAAAGGGTTAACAATGTATAATGGAGTGTTCGTGTTAATGCGCTACATATTTATAGACTCGCCTAGTGCGGACTCAGTTTATGTTACGAATTTACATATTTGCTAGTTTTATTGCCTCAGATTTTTATTTGGATACATACTTTTCCTATTCTCTATGTAAATTTGCAACAAGATACTAAAATTCTTAACTGATCCCTTACATAATAACTCCGTAAACTGTTCTTCAAATGCTTATTGTTAAAACGAAAAGTAGTGAATTATTCTACGTATTACTTAGAATTCATTATTATATCTTTACATACGTCATTGCTAGGCACGGGTGTTCTTTCAGATTTAGAGACTTTCAGGCCATACCGCGCTGGCCAAGTGCGAATTTTTATTCTTCACACACCTTTGATAACTTATTTAAAGAACTCTCAGGTGTGTAGGTTTCAAAGCTTCAAAGCAGTGATAATTAACTTCTAATACGTACATATATTTATAAAAATCAGTGATGAGTGTCTGGGATTCGAACCTCGGTACTCTCGATTGAGAGGCCGAGTTCAGCCATTCAGCTATCACTGCTCGTGCCATTGCCCAAACTTCCTCATAATATGTGAATATACAATTAATTACGTTGCATTTGAGTGTCAAATGGTATAGGACAGCTGTAACGAAATTAATAATATGTTCATACCGTTCATTACTTATGAGAGGAGACATAGTTACTAATTTTAGCGGCACAGTGCCGCTCCACTGTCGTTTGTTCTAATAACATTATTATTTTTTTAACAAAAATTAGTAACCGACTTCTATACCACAAAAAAGAAAAATAATTTAAAATCTTGGTTTCTTACATACACAGTACATAGTCCCGAACTCTAACAAAAAAGTCTAAAAAAACAGTCGTATTGAGAACCTCCTCCTTTTTAAAAGTCGGTTAATAATATAGTTACACCCAAAACGTAAGTTCGCGTACTTTGCAAGTTTATTTAACACTAGCTTATTCCCGCGGTTCCGCCTGCTTCGTTAATAAGTTATCTTATGTATTAATCCAGGTCATCAACTATCTGTATTCTAAATTTCAGCCGAATCCTAACAGTAGTTTTTGCGTTATAGAGTAACAAACATAAAACCACACAAACTATCGCATTCATAATATTTTTAGGATAAGATATTAAGATTTAAATTACTTTTTATCTTTTTGTGCATCATTCATCTGATTGTTTACAAATAAAGATACCGCCAGATATGTAGTATTAAGTGGTGATATACCTTTTTTTCTTAGATGTTTGGTGTAAATTTTACAACATTGTGTAGTGTGGCAGTGGTATTGCGTTGTACCTGCCGGCGCCAAGGAAGGGCATTCCGCACATAACACCGACCTTACTCATTGCACGTCGTAAAGATGGCTCTACCGATAATGAAATGCGTCTGTCTTTGGCAAAAAAAAAACTACAAATGAAGCAAAGAACAAAATAAAATTGAACATAGATCTCAAAGATACATTGAAGCAGACAATAATATTAAAGCAACTTAAAACTACCTATCGATTATTACATATTTTTAAAATCCCTTAAAACTTAGTTAAATTACCGCATATCTTGGTTCGATGTTTTTGGGTTTTTAAATCTGTGATCTATCTATGTGTGTAGTTCCTTCCGTTAACCGGAAATATCATCCCGAGCGCCCCGGCCGATAGCCCTCAGTGACGTCAGCGCCCCGGCGCCGCGCCGCCGCCATCCTCACTTTTAAAGCATTCGTATCAGACCAATTGCACGTTAAGATATTTTCGGAAGCAATTTCAGGAAGTAAATAAAAGCGTGTTAAAAATAATAAATCATCAATTATTTAACTAAATACAATTCGAAAGCACTTATAAAGATTAGAGTATACAATTTTTTATGCTAATCAGTTTTTATAAATATCTCATTGTAACTGAAAACTGAGCTGAACTAAGATATCTTTT
Source organism: Cecropterus bathyllus (assembly GCA_018251575.1). Taxonomy (NCBI): domain Eukaryota; kingdom Metazoa; phylum Arthropoda; class Insecta; order Lepidoptera; family Hesperiidae; genus Cecropterus; species Cecropterus bathyllus. Next base: position 10,905 of record DWPF01000134.1, on the reverse strand, counting down.
AATGCATTTCTTCTTTAAACATGTCATATGTAATGAGATGATTACATCAAGCTCAACAAACACTGGTCTGGAAATGACAACATCAAACACCCACACGCATAAAACTGATTTTGAATACTCACGACACACTTACACATCTACACTCAGTTACCAAACAGTACTCATGCCATGCGTAAATAGACATGGACACGGCACAGACTCGTGTCGTGTGTCCACTGACGTCACAGCCACGATGCCGTCGATCTTCTCGCTGACTACACACTTGCACTATAAGAAAGCGCACAGAGAAAGCGTTTTGCTGAAGGGCTTATCAAATAACTGTCAATTCAAAGATCACAAAATAGTAAATTATTCCTCCAATGGCTAGCAGATACAAATAAATATATTAAATAACGACGAATATTATAACATTTAACATTAATTTTTTAATTAAAAGTCGGAAAAGGTAACATGTTATCAAAAACACTTCATCCTATCATTAATCACTTATAGCACAATACAAAATTACTTATAAGCTGTTTTCAACAGCCGTTCTAAAAAAGAGCTACATTTGGCACCCCGACCACTTTCAATCTCGCCTATTTCCTGATCCTAACGACAAAAAAGCCAAAAAAAACGATGTCCCCACGAGGAAGGGCCGGATCCGGCGCCGCTTATCGCGCCATCGCCGAGCGCTAATAGCGATCCAGTTTAACTAATGTTATTAAGTGATGTGCCAATACCATAATATTTATCCTTTACTTTCACGTTAATTTGATAGTACGTTAATATTCACAGTAGTTATTAGCTACTCTGTACACATAAGCAATTTGCGTGTCAAACTTACCTGCCGTATAATTGTAGCAGATGCAATTTTTGTAAATGTGAGCAGATAATAAATATCTTATCAAGGTAGTGTTAATTAATAACGAACACTTATGATTTGGTGTAAATAATTATACAAATAAATCGTTTAAGCCAATCTTAAGTACACACACACTTCTCGACTACATTTGGAACCCTTGCAAAAGTTTCTTAATATATTGTTTTTTTTTTTTTGTAAAAATAAAACTTTTTCAAAATTCGTCTTCAAAATGTACTTGTATTCCTAAACCGAATAAAACAATAACATTTACAAACATAAATCGCGCCACCTAGCGGCAAGGCGGCTACGATTGCAACTTATCTGCACATAATTGTTATTACACTATTAAGTTTAATTTTACTGTACTATAATAGTTACGATAAATAAGCAGCCTACGTATCTATCTCATTCGAATTAATAGAATTAGCTGTACCATGATTATAAGTGAGTAGTTCACGCGGTTTAATGTCTTTATCTGGTGCAATCTTACAATCATAACTAATTACATTTTAATGATGTTTTACACGAAAAAGTTCGCAAAAAGTACAGGATATTTTTTACATTTTAAGATTGTATATGCTCGTTATTATTTTTACGTACTAATTTTAATTGTTGTACACAATTTTGATAAGTAACTACTATCCATACAAGTATTATTATATTCAGTAAATTAATTTAATAAAATATAGTACGCTAAACTTTTACGAATCGAGTTCAACAATATAAGAGTGGTTTTGTTATTATGTTATACAAAGTAAATGTAGATTTTTCTAGTCATACTTTCATAAAGATGGAATTGTCGTGTTTTACAATTATAATTGAAATAATATTATAGTATTAATCCCAGTACAGCAACGTTGCATAAGCAACAGTTATATTAAAAAAACACAATTCGCATAAAGGTTTACTGAGGGTATCAAAAAAGGCAAAGCAAAGAGTGTCTCGGTCGCAACGAGCGAAATATTTCACGCGGACAAGTAATTAATGCGCTCGCAATTAACGCGTAAATTATTAGGCTTCGGCGCGGGAAAGGCGGATTTATTGCTTTTAAATGCATTTGTCGATGTCGGTTTCTTTTATCAATGAATAAAACACATATCCATCTATCCATCCATCAGTCTTTTGAGGTCTACGCGCATACTACATACGCCTCCCGTAATGGGGATTTTTCAAATAGTATCCGCGCTTGGAATGCGTATTGGTAACCACAGTGGGTGTTGATGTGGGCTGCATTAGTCCTTTACTCGTCTCTTATGACATCCACGGATTGAGATAGTATCTATGGTGTAATCCAAGACCGACACGACATGGCACAAAATAGACATATAAAATTCGGTATATTTCCATAACTGAATAACAGAGAAGTATTCTGGGAAAAGAGTTATTGTAATTTTCGAGAGTTTAGGTAATTAACTAGTATTCTGTAGAAAGACTCAACTTTATGTAATAGTAACGATTAACATTAACAAGATGTCTCTTTCTGACGTTAACTGTTACAAATAAGAAGGCCTGATTTTGATCTCAGTTGCAGTTCTGTTCTAGAAGAGTAACTAAGAATAGCTTATACAAATAAGATTTTCTCTACGTTTTGTAAATAAAATATTAAGAACTATGGTTCCATAATGCCGTATGGTGGTTACCGTTACCGACAGACTACCGAGAGTGCTTCATCTTTAAAAAATCACAGAAACAAATTATATTCATGAATAAAGAATAATATGAATAGAAACATCGATATACTAAAATTTTGTAACAACTGAGGCACAAAAGTTACACATAAATCTAATAATGTTCGAATACCATAGATATCAGATATAAATTAGGTTCATTTTGCACAAGAAATAAGTAGATATTCTTTAGATATCAGTATATGTACAACCAAAAGGCATCAATTAGCAGAAAATAAGTTCAAATCGATACTGGTATCAGTGGAGACATTCCCCAGTGTCGGAAGGGCGCGGCGCCTACAACCAGCTTCCATTACCGCACTACCTGTCCACAGATCAGTGACACGCAACCCCATAAAATAGAGCCTGACAAATGGGAAAAGGGTCTATCGGAATGCCATTAGGGCGCACGAGCCAAGCCTTGCGCAAGCCTCACGCGACGCAAAAACTGACACATTGTCCCCAAAACAAAATTATTGAGCTATCCGTGACAGCTTACCCGACTAATTGTTTGTAGAAACGAGATAAAAGTATCCCTCGCTCGCAAGGAAGAAAGGGATGAGAGGCCACCCCAATAATCCCACTATAAATAACCCGGCTCCTAATGCGCAGGCGCCACACTTTTTTGCCGCAACTGCGCCCGTCCCGACTCGATACTTGTCGCCAAACGGACCTCACCAATATGTCACCTTTGCGATAGTTTGCCTAAAAAGTGATAGCCTTTTTTCACTATTGTAAACATATTTGCTTGCTTAGTCACTTGAGCTTACAATAAACCGTATCCTATAGGACACAGCTCATTATAAGTTTTATATAATGCTATAAAGTTGGAATAAGTATGTACACACATTATTACAGTGAATTTTTGAACTGAAATGTAATTACTGCGAATTTGTTATTTCTTTGAACACTTTTCCTTTTGATCAAAACGTTAAGCGATAAGATTAACGTCTTTTGTATACCTAATGTGTAATACATGTTTATCTTACTTTTTTATATAATGTGCATTGTATAGTAAATATTATCAACATCAACGTTACGTCACATCACCTCACCAGAACCATTTGAAGTGGGATGATCAGTAGAACCGTTATTATCAATTTATAATAATAACACAGACTAATGTCAATTACGAAAGATATGATATTATCTATTTATGTCTTTCATACATATTATTAAATTTGTAAAATTTTTATTTTAATGATTTCAATGTTAAGTGCTGGTGTTAGTCTGTTCTGGGTTGGAGTTGGTTGCAGTGGTATCCTTACACATCCCCCTCCCTTAGACATTCTTATGCGAAGCGTTCCAACGTAGTTCTAAGGGGTAACAATGGGTTGTTAGAGGTGTCCATGGGTGGTTGCCACTTACCATCAGATACACAGCAGGCAAGTAGTAGTAGTAGTACGGCTAAGAGAAATTATAACCTATGGTTGAAACTCGGCCTCTCAATCGAGGGCCCGAGATTAGAATCCCAGGCACGCACTACTGATTTTTCAAAAATAATGTGATTAATAGAAGTTAAGTAGCACTACTTTACGTTTAAGAAAAGCTTCGTGAGGAAGCCTACACATCTGAGAGTTCTCTAAAAAAGGTCATCGTACATCGCACACAGTGGCAGCGCGTGCGGAATTCCGGCGGTTATCTTAACGGGCACTCGACACCACCAACCGAGCCACCTTACTTCACAAAACTAGGCGAATTACTTTTAGTACAAAATATTATTGTAATAAAGGCAAACAATTCTTTTATAATTATTTTTTTATCTATCGTTTCATATTGTAACACATAGAATTTGATGAGATTTGTAACAAACGTTTACTGATGCTATTTAGAAAACATTCTGAAACTGATGCTTCAGAATGTTTTCTAAACCGCATCAGCTGATGCTGACGGCTTAGATTATTTATATTTCAGTACCAATATTAATGTTAAGGGAAGTACATGCATTATTTTTGATCATCGGAGATGTCGAAGAAAAATATATATATTGGAATATAACTCTAACGTATTCATTGCAATAATGTGAAAACGAAATAACAATTTTTGTTTCAGTTAATGAGACGATATACTACAAAATACAGTAATACAATGACAAAAAATATTTTGGATACAGGATTTACCCGTTTTCTCATTACGTAAATACCTTCAAGCGATTCACGACGTACATCGGTTTCAGCAAAATGTACATACAGAAGTTATACGAGGCTTTATACAGTATCTGAGGGACGTATTTTAAACCATTTATACCAGATTTAAAAACGGAACAGTCCAATTTTCGCTCATTACTTGAACGTTTTATCTTTATACGTTTCTCAAAACCGTCGGAGTCGATCCGCGTCCATAACGTGTCCTATTTATGGATTACGTCACGAATGCTAATTTTATAGTACCGAGACCGATAAGTCGCGGTACGCGTCGCTCGCTAAGGCCCGAGTGCAAAATGTCTCCGCTTTTTGTGTAGTTTACGAGAGCCGAGGCGCGCGATGAAGGCTCGAATAAAAAGGCGAACTAATGTATCAATAGGGGGCGGGCGCCTACAAACAAACTGACAGACACCTCCATTACGGTGCACTTTATGTCGTAGGACGAAAGGACACGGCGATCGCTTGTTTTGTATGAGGTATCACGCTGCTCGGCCGCCGCTGTCGCCGCGCGGCTCCGGACACGCCGACAACCTTATGATTGCTTCTTTAAAGTATGTTTTATTCGCATTTTATTGGTCCCTCTTATGGAGAATACAGAAATACTTTAATAATAAAAATAGGTAATATATGTTACGAGGCTTAAATGAGAGACAGTTACTGATCAGTTAGTATTACCGGTAGAAAAATTTTCTGCATAGGAATGAGCATTTTCGTACGCCTACTTCTGTATACCTATACTTATTTTTTGTAACTCTGTGACAATAAGAACTGCTCTCAATAAGATATACTTAGCAGCACTTGATGCAGTCAATTCACTTTCTTAACAAAAATGTAATATGGTTTAATTAACCTGTCGGTTGATCGACGTGGGATTAAAATATTTACGAATTATATCACATCGAGAATGGGTTCACGCATGATTCCGCGCGAGGGCGCCGCGGTGCCGGCGGCTGAAGGCAATGTGGGCTAATCCAGAATAAGCCGCGAACCGGCGACCACAACACGTCACATATATTATTAACAAAATAACAGTTGTTTTTACTAAAGGTCACACAAGAAATACTGGTGAAAGTAACAACGCTTATATGGTTATATAATACATTGCAGTACAGTGCTAAAATATTCTCTACGAAACAAGCAATGTTGCATTTTAAAATATTAGCATTGTTACTTTATAAAATAAATATCAGGAATTTCACCTATACATTTTTCATTCCAGTAAATAAAAGGTATTTCTAGTAAGCCACTTGCTCACAAAAATTCAAACACAATTAAAAGTCACGAAAAACAAAAATATTTTTTCACTTATATATAAAATAAAATAAGAAACATTTGTTTTATATAGAAACCATTAAGTGTTAAGAACTATAAGAACCGATATTTATAACCATCCCTACAAATGAGCGCGCGCGTTGAACTCTTTTAGTTGAATAATAATTTGTCTCCCTGAGCAGGGGACAATTTTATATTTTGACCATAGTATAGTTGTTAACTTATTATTATTTACTTGTAACAATACCTAATAGACTATAAATAATTTAATGAAATTACCAATATATCGTTAATCTACGACATATTGCTACTATTCAATAACAACCAAAACTGTAGTATGATAATAACTATGCTGTTATAATGTTAGTCTGTGTGTATAAATAATTTTATAAATAATATTTAAGTAGTTTTCTTTTATTTTATGAGAATATTATATAAAACATAATACTTATACAAAATTTAAGCAGTAATAAACTTATTTCTTGATTTGAGCGAATGACTTCACTTCGCTTAAAAATGTGGCAAATAAAGATTTTACTTACAAGATATTAAAATCAAAACGCGGAAATGATTTCTCATATCTTGTCTACGTTTCGTCGCCTGAGCTATTAGCGTTTCTCTCATTTTCGTATACCATGGGATATTCCTGTTATCATAAACCGTTTTACCTATAATAGCTTTTATTCTTTAGAATCATTAATACAAATATCAATATTCAAATACAGCAATTACAGTACAAAAATATTCCTACTTGTGTAAGATATTGGAGATCTTTTGGAGTTTGACTGAAAAGTGCAGGTATTTATGTAGCATATATATCAAATTTGCAATTTAAACGTAAAAAAATAGTATTATAGATTACAATATATTTTGGAATCTACACATAAATATACAACCAAATAAAAAAAAAACATTTATATTCAATTAATTAATATACATTAGAAAATGTATAAGTATCAACATTTGCTATAAAATGGAAATATTGATGAGTAATCCCACAAAATTCACCGATGCTGGCCACTGCGGTGCCGGCGTGAGCGGCGAAACAATGGCGGCTCAATTAACGGCTCTGCTCAGCGCGGCGTTAAATACCCACCAGGGCTGCCTCCGCAAGTCTACGTGGACATTTGAAAGACTATAAGGTTATTTCAACCCGTTCCGATCATTCTCTCCTTATACAGAAAACGACCAAATTATGATGAATGTCATGAGAAAATACTTTTTATTAAAGCATAATTATATTTTTGCACTGTTATCTGTTATTGCAATAAAATATACTGATTACTGATATCTAGTATACAACGATATCAAATAACTTTTTAAAAATAATGTTTGTATTAACATGAAATAAAAGCACGTGGCAAGCAGTAAGACATAGGTAAAAAACGTTACAGCCAAAGTTGGAATATAATTTTAAAAATTATTCTGCAATAATTTTATTCCTTCTTAATACAATTCGCTTAGTCGTTAACCCTAACTCCAATACTGAATGTTGCTAAGATTTTTTAGCCTCGTGATACGGACAAAATAAATTCTTGCTGCGTTGTAATAATGTCTATTTTACTATTTATTTTACTGCAGCAAGTATAAGTCTTTGCTTATTAAATTAACATTAGTTTGGTTGATACACGTTTGACTTACACGTAAAGTCCACGTCATCCCACTTTGAATTCTCAGCCATACCCTTACTCATTTCATATACAGAACTCAAAAAGCAATGTATAATTTAATATTAATTATTGTATGTTCTATACTCGTACTCATATGTTTAAACGCTCCGTCTGAATTTAGTTGCAAATTTTACTCGAATGGACTTTATGAACTTGGAAAGCTTTCCCGACTTCGACTACAGAAGCACCTTCCCACCTATTTCTGCCAAATAACAGCAGTGTTGTTGAGCTGCTGTGTACTGGTCTGAAGAGTGTGGTAAAGTAGACATTCTTATCCGAGACATTCCCACTTAATCCTCAGGGCAACGCATTTACGGCCAACCTCAGGTAAGACTGTTCTTATCTGAGGGTTGATAACAGACGTCAATGGGCTGCAATGGCCAATTACCATCAGATGGACTGCATGCGCATTTGCTGCATCCATATTATAAAACGATATATAGACTGTCCTTGGAAAACTCTTGACAACTAAAACTTGAAGGGTTCCTTTCTTTGTTCTTTAGATATCAGGATCGAAGCGATTATTATCGTTGCATGAACTGTTGTATTATAGGTTTAAGATCAATAACATTTTGTATATATATTACTATAATGATTCAAAGATAAGTATTTAAGGTTATGCAATATGGCCGCAGCCTGAAGTCGCTAAACGTTCCAGTTATTGACGAAAGAGCTTTTGGTCGATAAAGAGAAATGGCTGCGCGACGCGCGATTAGTCATTGCGATTAGATAAGCGTAAGCAGTTGTGTTCTGAATGTGATCTGCGCTGTGATCCTGTCCGCGCGCGGCGGCCGGCTGTTTATGATGCTGCCATTCATGAATGTCAGCTATTTCTATGTATTCTGTTTTTCTATGTATTTCTGTCTTCAATAAAATAATATAAATATAGAGATTTATATTATTTTATTACCTAATACACCTAATTCATTTACTCATTTAAAATAATAGTAATAAATAATTCATATTATAATTGTGTGTATACAAAGACGTATGTATTAAAAAAAGCTGTCAAATTACTGTCAAAAGCTTTATATATTTAATTTGAAATACATATCGTTTTTAACATATAAAATTTTTTGTAAACATTTGGTTCCCTACCTACTCGTATACATGATATGGTACAATTTTATTTTTGGACTTAAAACCTTGTTTATGCTATTTCAAAAACAGTGTAATGCCTTTAGTATTCAATATTTACAATTGAGTAAATATATTGCATTAGCTTAGAAAATCATATTCTGCTATTTTATACAATTATGTTTCGCAATTTATTTCCACCGTCATAATGAGGACGAATTCTATCTGAAAATCTGTGTTGTGTAGCTACAATTGTATTATACGTACAGATTCGCTTCATAATATATTTCTTAAAAAAATAACATTATTCTATTACACATGTGTTTCATTGTTAATTTTGAGAACACTTTTACCCGATAAGGAATTAATTGGGTAATCTTATACTTGTTTCATTTATTCATACGGACAGTATAATATTACATAGATATGTAGATAACATTTAATGAGTCTATTGTTGAGTAATGCGATTGTCTACTCATTATAATTTGATTGTAAACGAGTAAAAATGTAATTTGCGAAAATAAAATTAATTACGTGAGAAATGTATGTTTCTACAAAATTTTGACGCCGATTTCGCTGTCAAAACACGAAAACAATGAAAAAAGACGTTTCGAAAATGTTTTGGATGCCTTGTATTGAACTTTCCCATCACGTGGGATCGGTTACGAATTTCCTGTGTGACAATATATTACAGTGAGACACATGTATCAAAATTACTATGCAATTATTTTATTATTATAAGTTTTAATGAACACATATTTATTAAGTATGTTTCTATTCATAAAGCCTATTTATTAAATATCAGTAGTTTTACGGTTGGTACCACGTAAAGATAATAAGCAGCTATATTTGCAAAAATATAATTTCAATTTCCCGGTTTTAACTATTTTAGTATAAATTATCAAACAAATGCGTTACGTTACGTCGCATATTAAGCGCACAAACGATAACGTCGCATTTAGGTATTTTAACTGAAACACGCCGTAACGTGTCGAGTAGATAGTGCTGAAATTTACAATCTACATGTATAGTAGGTGCCTATGTAAATTTGAAATATGTTTATTGTTAATGTTGAGTATTTTAGTATAGATTGCACACCATCACATAATCGTAGTTGGATATCATAATATAATATAAGCACAGTAAAATCCTCATAATAAAATTGTCCTACAAATATGATTCTTATAACTTACCTAACGTCCAAGAAATATAGTACAGATATACCTACCTACCTCCTAGTATTGTTTGTGTAGTGGCAACAAACAGTTTTCAAAAACAAAATATGTGTCAGTATTTTAATAATTCTATTGCAATGGCCGTTAAATTACATATACCTAATAAGACATTTACATGCTAAATTAATGAAAATGAAAGAAACATTCTGGTAAATAGAAGCAACTTGTCATCATGTAAAGTACCCGTGTGCTGAACGGTGTTAGTGAGAGAAGGGGTCGTCACTCCTGCGTTTCGGGCGCTGACCAAGTTTGGCGGCGGCAGTCGTTTGTCGGCGCATTAGCGCGCCCGAATGTGGGGCGCCGGCGCTATCGCCCGCCGTAAGGGCCGCGCACACCGGGACCGCGGGAACCATGCGCTCCGATTATTGATCCATTATTATCAAACACTTTAAGTCAATTAATATGTAAGTGTTTGATGCGAAAGTTTAAATACTCTTAAAATACAGCATTGGACGGCTATACTCTGTATTTTGGACGGCTATACTTTGGTGTCGTCTTTCGTATGACAAATGTCCATAGAGGCCGCCACTTCACCCATGTATTTGCACCCACTTATGTAATATTTTAAAAAAGACTTTTCGAATAAGTGGTATTGTAAATTTTTTTACTGCGCAGATTTTGGGCAATGTTTCTATGTTATTATACCCAACTTGAGATGACCACAAATTAATTAGATTGTTTTATCGTTCACGTAACGTTCGGGATAGAGTTTAAGATTGCCAAACGGAAAGCTTTGAGTACTGAACAAACTGCATGCATGATACATGAACCTTTTAAAAAATATTTTATACGGGTCTCATTGTGATGCGGCCTAAATAACGACCAAAAATATTCTAAAATTATCGTTTTCAATAAATTTAATTTTTAATATAAATAAAGCATAACATTTAAATATGTATTTCCCGTGTTCCACTGGCCAGTAGCAGGCAGTGTGTCTCCGGCCTGCACGGAGGCTCGGCGGCGCGCGCCCTCTGAAGCGCCGCCTCAAAAGCCTTT